>JAVQJF010070076.1:0-38600 GCA_036023855.1 Gadopsis marmoratus
CCCCCCCCCCCTGTCTGTCTCTCTCGTAGCGGTTATGATTTTGATTATGAGTACTACAGGGATGATTTCTACAGCAGGTATGTATCTTTCACATTACGTTATCAAATTTGGGATTCAACAAGGAAAACATTGACTGTTGCTACGCCGGTCGAGCTTTCCGCTCTCACACTTAAATATGCAGTTTACGGTGATGGTGAGGGCAGATTTATCACTTGACGTTCCTAGTTTGAATTCTTTTAACAATAGGTGCTTGATACAGACACAGAGGAAGACACAAGCTGGCTTCTCATGTTTAACCGGCAACTCAGTTTATCAGCTAGGTAGCTAAATAAACTAACTTTAGCTCGCTAGCTGAATTGGTTGAAAACACCGTCTCTGGCTGGCGTTTAAAAATCTTTTTTAAAAAGCGATCTTAAACATGCCCCTGACATAAGTGGTTCTTGGTTCTAGCCCAGCAAAGAGTTGGTGCCGCTATGGAACCGGTTTTCCTGTCCTGGAGCCGGAACCAGCCCAGAACCAGCACTCAAACTGCCTTGGTGGAAAAGGGGTTTCTGAGGCAACCAGTGAAGTGTAAATCAGAGCTGCTAATGTTACCATAAACTCTAATATCTTATGCACAGTGGGGAAATACTACACACTGGGTGTTATGTCTGTGTTATATAATGTGGTTAGTTCATGACGTGCTCTTTGGCCTTGGAAGACACGGTTGCTATTGTTGTGAGCTACTTAACTGGACATGCTAACGATTGCAAAGCAGATGAACACACTGCTCAATCCGTTCTTTACACTTTTTCTGTTCTGCTTCCGGTTTTTGGAAACACAATTTTTAAATATTGCGCTTCCCGAAACCCTACATGTAGTAATGCAAAGCCTGGCAGGCCTGGCTGTGGTAGCTAAGCTGTGATTGGACGACCGTGATTCAGGGGAGAGGTTTAGCCTTTAGAACTTGCCTTTAGATTTCTGACTCCTCCTCATTAGACGTTTCCCTTGAAAGATGTAATTCAGTAGCCTCCCCACAGAGGCACCTTCAAATAGTCAACCTGTCAAAACGGCTGAACAGATCAGACATGCAACTTGGAACATGCTGATGAAGGGACACTTGTTCTCTCTCTCATTTGTCTGCCAGTGATCAGATCGCTTGTCTGCGGAGACATTTTCTAAATGTCAGACGTGTTGACGTCCATGACAGACGTCTGCTGTCACTGAGAGCGGTCAACGCTAACACCTTCATTTGACATTTAGTGCCCTCTTCTTTTCATCCTCTTCACTTTTAAAAAGATGCGTGAAGGGATTATATGCACGCAATGGCCCCGGGATAGTTGTACAGAAAGAGGGATATTGGTAGAGTCGAACTGTAATGTCTGTCTTTTGTTTTGTGTGTGCCGTTTGAGAGAAGGAACGCGAGAAGAATCCACAGAAAATCCGTCTTGAAATAACAATACTGGGAAGAGATAATAGGCTTTAGAAAGAGCGGCTGATGAAATAGACGGGAAAATCTTTTAGGTCTAGTAGATGGACACTTTCTGAATGCTACGTGGCCTCTTTATAAGAGACGGTGACTTATAGAAAAAGTCTAAGAAGTGAAGTGTAATATTGTTGGGTTTATATTTTCTTGAGGCTTTTTGACTACCACGGCAGAGTGGCCCCCCCACCCAGAGCCGTGATCCCCCTCAAACGCTCCAGGGTGCTCGCTCCCTCCTCCCGCCGTGGGAAGACCTCCTTCCCCATCAAAACATCCTCCTCTTCCTCCTCTTCGTCCTCCAGACCTCCCACATCCTCCTCCTCCTCCGGGCTCAAACGTACGTACAATAAGGTGCTTTTTACTCGTGTTTGCACATGCACTGGTCAGATTTTTGCTTTCTTTCATTTTTGTTTTTCAAAAAGAACACTGCCTAATTACGCTAATGGCATTCTGTCCTTTTTTTTTTTTTTTCAAAAACCAAATGCTTAATGCCAATCTCCAAAACACGGCACCGATGAGGAAAAGCAGCTCTTTAAAAATCCATTTAATTCACTCCAGCAGCTCAGAACAGGCCACACTGCAACGTAGTGCAAAACACAAATATAATCCGAGCTCTGCGAGCAGCACCCATTCAGCAAACAGTGCTATTCCTGTCACCCAGGATCAGCCCGGATCTCGTTTTGGTGCTCTGATTAACTGGTGATGCATTTGCACTTGCTAAATGTAATTAATGTGAGACTGGGGCCACCTCTGTGGAGCTGTGGTCAGCTGTGTTTTCCTAAACGTAAGTCTCTATCCGCAGCCTGTGTAATTGGCTGCAGTGTTGGTTTCATTGTTGCCCGTCTGTGCCGGTGTTATCGGTGCGAGCAGCTTGGTAAGGTCTGTCAGGGGGACCCAGTTGCAGTTGATATTGTAGAGAAGGAAGAAAAGAGAAAAATAAATAAAGGCCCATCTCCTACACTCTTTTTGGACAGAGTCGATGAATTCTCTCCTCTGTCTAAGCAGCGCAGCTGTACGTTTGGGAGACTAATTTGCCCCTGCCAGTACTGTGAAAAATCACTGTTTGTATTGACTTTGGCCTAGATAGATTGGACAGCAAGATAAGGTTAGCTTGTCCAAACAACATGGTGGTTTACTGTGGGTAGTTCGGACCACTTGGGCTGTACAAGTAATACTTCACTTGAGGGGAGAATAAAAACAAAATGGATGGATCATGAGGATGGATGGATTTGTGTTTTTTCACATTAAATCCTCTTTGACAGACATTGTTGACACTTTATATGAAGGCGGGATTTGGCTTTTGGCCTATTATGTCTATTAAGCACAGACTGTGAATGAGGCAATGAGCTTTAAGCTGTGTTCTATTTTGCAAAGTCACGGGCTGCATAGAGTGTGGCACACAATCGTATTGCATAGATTCTTTATTCATCCCGAGCTAAATAAAAAGGCATACAAAAACACCAATACACACAAGGACATTAGAATAAGAAGGCAAAAATACGGCACGTGATAATCTAACTGCCAGAACTACTACAGAGAGCTGCCACTATGATGTAGTAGGTTCTAAATGGAATATTATGCAAATGTAAGGTGACCGTATACCGTCTGTGACCACTTTCTTAAGAGCTACATGTTGAATATAGTGCGTGCATGGTATGTGCACTCACATTTCATTGTCATCTTTCTCTCCTAACGTTTCCTTTCCTTCTCTTACTCAGCCGTCCAAATATGTAGTGAGTGAAAGTGAAACCCTTTAACAAGCCCAAATTAAAGCAGTTTTTTGTTTTTGAACCTTTTTAAAATAAAGTTAGGATTGTGTTCTCTTCTGAAAGGTAGCGTTCTGGAGTCAGAATGCGCGTTGAAGGGATGCTGAGCGAGAGCTGTAATTATCAGTCAAATAATCCATTAGCCGATGGACAGAAAAACATAATGTTTGTTTCAGCTGCTCAAATGTGGATATTTTCTGGTTCTCTTACTCTTCTGTGACACTAAACTGAACATGATTTTGGTTTTGGACAACTGGTCAGACAATTCAAGACACCTGAAAACACCGTTGGCATTTTACAGACCAAGCTATTATTAGAAAAAGTCAGTGACAGCCCTGTGTGTGTGACCCCTGTTCACCGAGGCACAGAACGTGGTAAAAATGTAAGGTTTCTTCTCACCTTGTGTTCCATTTCGTTTGCACTCCGGTTACAAAATCAGCACGTTCTGCGGCAGTGATTAGGATCTCAGAATGGTTCAAACTGATAGAATCATGAGGCGCTGTGCTGTCAAACAATGTAAAGTTGGGAATTCAACAAGATACCATCCTAACTCATGTAACAGGCCCCCGTACTTGATTGTATTCAGGCTGCTGCCTTTGTAAAAAAAAGAAGTGTTCAGATATTGATATAAAACAGGCCCATAATGTACGGGGTGTCTTTTGCATTTTGTTCAGCCGGTGGACGTCGGTGCGTGAAACAGAATAAAAATGGTTCAAAAAGCAGGTTTCCTTTCATTGCGTTCTGAAAGTCTGGCTCGCAGATGGTAACTTTTCATCAGCCATTTAGAATTACCAGCATCACCAGCCCCAAACTCTTTTTGTCCAGGTTTAATCTTCATAGACCAGTGATTCAGGAGATCCTCAGTGTCCCCAAGATACAAATTTTTTTTTTTGGCGGTTCATCAGGAGGTCCTAAAATTAGGTCCATTACTTATTCCCTAAATCTGTCCTAATGCTTATTAAATAACAATGGCTTTTCCCCCCCTCCCTCTTTCTTTAACCCGAGCTATTTAAACATGCTGCGTTGATGACTTGGATAAGGATGTATATGTTTTCTCTCTGCAGCTTATGTGACTGACTGCGCAAAAGGAAAAAGGCCTGGAGGCGGCAATAAATTAGAAAGTGTTCCACCCTTTTTTCTTTTTTTCATCATCAAAGGACGACTAGTAAGCTAGCCGGAGCGAGCTCAGATAATGTTGGAAAATATGTGTGCACATTCATGCATGTTGGTTTGTACAGATGGAAGGAGGCGATACTGAGAAGGCGATAAAGACACTTCAGTGTGTTCCACCATCAAGATTTCATTGTTATATCCACCGTTTTCCCCTTTTTATGCCCCTCCAGGAGGGTGCGTTTTCTGGTTCTCTGTAGCTTAAGGGTTCATGGCTGCTTTACAAAACAACATGAGACTCATTTCCACACAGATATTACCTATGTATCGCCTTCAGTGTGTCACCATATACCCCTTTTCTTTCTCTTTCTCATGCACGCATCAATCACCCAGCTCCTTTTTTGAAGAAGTATTGACAATAACACACAGTGTGCATTTGACCGTACTTAGGCAGCATGTGTTGTTTTTCAGCATGAATTCTAATGAAATATTCAAATGTCCTTCTGTAGGAATCTAGTTTACAGCACACTAATATGTGAGAATTCTTTATTTTTTTAAATCAGACACTGACACCCTCTGTAAACTCTAGATGTTTATTTTATGCATGTTTTGATGCTCATGCATCACAATAGCGCACAGACGTTCTGTGTGAGGGGCTCTGCATTGTGATGTGGTGTGGGTGTAAATATAAATCAAAGTAAGTAACTTCACGGGCCGCTTGCAGACATGATGGCAGACAAGTAAGGTTTTGACTCTTTGCGTGTCTCCCGCCTCTGATTCTCCGGCTGAAGCTTTACGGGAAGTCGTGGGTTTGTTTACCGAGCGCTCATCCATCCTCTTTCCAGCCCTGACAAAGAGTGTCAAAGGTGTCAAAGAGAATTTTATGTTTTCCCCTCAACTTCTGGTTCTGGTTTGTCCCCCTCCTCTCAAGAGATGACACATTTCAGCTGCAGAGGGTTAAGGAATAAGATTATCTTATTACTTTATGGTCTAAATTCTTTAATCTGCTCAGTTTAAGCTTTTGAGGAGTACACGTTTCAGATTGAATTAATGGTGACGTCCCTTCAGCTTAATATATTTATTTTCAACAGATGTTATTTGCATATGACATATCAGGGTTAGGACTCAAAGTCTGACAAGATACGGTTGTGCTTCGTTTACCCAAAGCTGAGATATGTATTGTGGACTGAACAGTGAGTGTAAGACCCAAAGCAAACCAAGAAGGGGAGGGCAATTATTCATGAGGCAGTAAACAGATGCTGTGGGAGGGAAAATGGTGCCCCCTGTTTCTCATGCAGCACTATTAGTGAGGCAATGATCAGGCAAAGTTTCAGTGAGTGTATGTGTGAAATATAAAAATGCAATTAAACACATTGATATGGTTTTTTTTTTATCAAGTGTTAAAGCATTAAAGCTGAATTTTAATATTTAACAACCCTGAATTACCAGACAAAAGTACTGTTTTGCATTATGTTCAATACATGCCACTG
The DNA here is from genome assembly GCA_036023855.1 of Gadopsis marmoratus. Classification (NCBI taxonomy): domain Eukaryota; kingdom Metazoa; phylum Chordata; class Actinopteri; order Centrarchiformes; family Percichthyidae; genus Gadopsis; species Gadopsis marmoratus. Next base: position 5,829 of record JAVQJF010070076.1, read on the forward strand.
GTTATTCACACTTCGACTGCAAAGTAACCTTCGGCAAGGTTTGTGCAAAAAAATAAAATGCATGTGGACATTTCAAATAGCGAATGGGCTGCTTTTCCTCTGCAATTCAATAATTTAACATAACATACATATTCTGAGACGGGTGTTTGGAGTGGAGTTAGTTGTGTTGAGTTTGTAAGAGCTGGATCATAAAGGAAAATGTAAAATACAATGTTTTTAAACCTAAGTTAATATTCATTTATGTTTTGGAAACGTGTTTTTGAGTCACGCTTGCCTGTAGAATAACTTTACTTTTCAGTTTCCTGTGACGGCTTCAGAATAAAAGCCACCCCTTGTTTCTCCTGTTGAGTTCTTTTAATATGAAGCAGCAACAGTCGGAAATGATCGATTCGTATTAACAGTAACTTAATTCAGTACTAATATGGCTGTAGGGGAATGATCAATGAGACTACATGCTGCATCATATCCTGTGAATTCCTCGTGCGTCATGAAGGCAATTTGAAAACCACACGGAAATGGCAGACACCACCAAAGACAATGAAAACGACTATATATTGCAGACCAGTAATAAAAGAATGTAAATACATACTAAAAAACCGCAGACCAAGTTCTATCACATATGGGATTTGATTCCGTAAAAAGGATTTTCACTTCAAGACACGAGGCTTTTACCTTTTTTACAACCATACGATCTCAATGCTTTATATAATCACTGAATGCCAGCTGAAAGATTGCATACAGTTTGTTCAGATACTGGCATTACTGAGCAAAACTTGAGCAGCATTGCACGGCATGGTGGGCGTAAGCCGTGCACTAATCTTCAAATTGAAAGCAGCAGGTCCACAGATTCAGCAGGGGCCAGATTGAGATGTTCTTCCCTGAGGAAAGCGTGACTCATAGTGATGATATGATATCCAAAACTAAGAGTATTAACAGATGACGGCTTGTAGTCTGTGATCAACTGTATGAAAGCGGCATCATTAAAATGAGTGTACAAATGAAATTAGGTACAAATTAAACCCAACTGAAAAGTAGCTATAAATGAATCCGTTTGTATGTTTCTGTGCCTCAGCGGTGAAGACGGACCAGCTTCAGACTATTAAACGGGAGCTGACTCAGATCAAGCTGAAGATCGACAATTTGCTGGGGCGCCTGGAGAAGATCGAGAAGCAGCAGAGAGCCGAGTCTGGTGAGAAAGGGGGGGAAAGGACACGCGACCACTGAGGAAGGGAAATTAAGAGCGCACACAGGCTATACGTCTTGGTGACATTGTGGGAGATAAGAGCAGTAGACCTCTCCATCAGAACAGCAGACAGGTGTCGACGCTGAGCTGACTCAGTTTATATGAGAGGTCTTTATAGATGCCCTACACTCAGGGACAGCTCGCTGTGAAGGTTATTTAGACTTTATGCCATGTTGTGCATGTGACAGTTTTTCACCAGGCAACTCTGGAGCATTTTATCCTTTAACTCCGTGACAGCTGAATACCAAGTAAATCACACCATGTCTTGGTCGTTCTCCAGGCAAACTGTTGTGGGATTTGTTCAACGCGAGGATGGAAACTAAACTACAGTAGATACCAGAGCTAATGGAAAATCCAACGTTTCCTGGTCAGAAGCAGGTGGTTGTTTTATATCTAACAGCTTAGCGGAAGGTGGCTACATTTGCTAAAAGGGCCAGTTAACAAGGTCATTTACCATTAAAAAAAAAAAGAATCATCTTCGCCGCTAAAATCTTTGTTTGATCTGTTTAGTGTGTCCCTCAAGGCTCTAAAAGTGAAAAATACCTGAATGCCAATGCAGGGATGCCAGGATTGGTGAAATGTGGCCTTTCAGTTAAAACGCAGGTGGCTGAGTTTCCTGTAAAAGGGGTTTTCAAGGTTTTTGGAGAGAAATTGTCTTTGAAATGTTTCTAAGATGCAGAAAACAGGATTGAACCGTAGATTTAATGTGTTTATCTAAGCTTAGGCTGCGCACTAAGATGACACCAACAGCGATGATCTCTGTTCTGCAGGAAAGTGCAGTGTGCATTGTTTAACAGCATTATGTGATGTCTAAAAATGAAAAAGTATAAAATGATGTGAGAAAGTGAAAAGAAATTGTTGCTACTGTACTGTCAAGTGGAACATTAGCATGACACCCAAATGTGTCAATTTATATACATAACAGGCATTTTACAAGATTTACCAAACCAATAACCTCCTGATTTAAAAAAAAATTAATTAAAAAAATCATGAGCCATAATAATTGTGTAATTTTCATTTCTTAACTGTGTGTTCAAACAGAACGCAAAGTGAATTTGTGTGTGTCTAGACTGCATTTGGTGTTGACAGGGTGTAGTTGACTGCGTGGAGCATCGCAGCCTCTAGGGATCTGGTTTGAGAACAGAAACAGGCACCCAGTAAACCCTTTTATGGTACTCTGCAAACGACAGACAACGGTGAGTGTGATCCACACTCTGAATTAAATCTCTGTGCCCTCCTTTGTCACTCAGAGGCCCAGAGAAAGTACGAGGACAACTGCGACTCCCTGCATGAGGAGTCTGTGTCAGAGACGGCAGAAAACTCTGGGGAGGAGGCCGGCGAGGGGGCGCTGGACGTGGAGGCGGGGGAGATGACCGATGGAGGCGAGGACGACTACGACGAGGAGGGCAGCCACCATCTGGTAAGAGAAACGGTTGACAGGGCTGACAGGGAGGGAGAGAGCAAGGCACTTTGGGAGATCTCAAGCAGGCAGACAGGCTTCGCCTTCTGAAAGTTAATTTCCCAGAATTATTCATGGCCACAGATCTGAGAGAGCGGGGCTTCACATGAGTGAATTGCGAGGGCGCCAGGACTGACAGTTTCTCCCTGTTGACCCTGGCTCAAACAGTGGAAGCGAGGCTCTTCACAGGCCCACACACATACCAATACTTACAGGCTGTAATTAAAGCGGGGGACTCAAGACCGGACCTACATGGACTGCGGGGGATCTGACGGTGAAGTGGTGGATGTAGAAGAGGTTTTCTTTCACAAGGTCACTGAAGAAGTAGCTCCGGTATAGAAGCAGCCGACAGAAGCCGATCTGCCGAGAAGATTGTTTGGTTTTTTAATAATTAATGAATCTATTAAGTGTCTGAAAATGAAAAAATGCCCATTACAAATTCCATGAGCCCAAGGTGACATCCGCAAATTGCTTATTTTGTCCTACCTGCCGTCTAAAACTCAAATATATTCCAATTAAAAAAAAAACATTTTTTTTTTAAATGGAGAAATGCAGCAAGTTTCACACGTCAAGCTGGAACCAGCAAATGTTTCACCTGAAGGTGAACAGTTATCAAATCAAATCAGATTTCTGACAGTCAAATAGTTTAACCTATTAATCAACTAAGCATTTTATTCACTCTTGTCACAATGCTCGGTGTTGTCATGCAAACACATGCTGTTCAAGATCGCTGATTTAAATAGGTTTTGACCAGTGTTTGTGACTTTGCACTGGGGAGTCACTTTAAGAAAATCTGGTTAAAATACCCTTTTTATTATTTTTATTTTTTTTGCCACTAGTTCATTCAGGGCTGCAATTAATCATTATTTTCATTATCAATGAATTCTTAAGTAATTAATCGTTTGGTCTGTAAAGTGTCGTACAGCAGTGAGAGATGATCGGCGCCTGTTCTTAGTGCTCAGGGTGATGTCATGAAATTGCTTGTTTCGTCTGATCAACAGCCAAAATTTGAAGAGCTTCGGTTTACTGCCACATAAGCCACAAAAAAAAAACAAACTGAGAAATTTCACAACTGAGAAGCTGCAACAAGCGAATGTTTGTCTGCTTTGCTTGAAAATGTCAGATTATTTTTACACCACTCGATAATCTTTCGTTTCTATGTGGCGTGAGGTGAGACACGTTCACTTCTGGTCTCGAATTGACCCGCCTCATCAATCTGATATTAACTTTGACACATGAAAGACAGGATGGGACTGACCTCCACCATTCAGGGAAACCATATCGGACAAGCTGGCCTCGTCCGGGTTTCTGACGCTCACGCAAAAGCTTTACTGTACAGGCTGTGTTCAATCAGCTGGTCTTAATGAGTAGTGCCTCAGAATATATTTTACGAATGAAGCCAGCTTGCAGCTCAGTTGATCTATAACCATTGGCATTGGTTTCCATTTAAATGAATGTGGTGTTCTTCCATTCCTGTGCTTTATATGTGAAAAACCAAATGTCATTGAAGCATTTAAACTAAAGGTCCTAATTACTGTCTTCCTTACGCTGGGCTCAAATGTCTTGCCCTTTTAACGTTAGGAAATAATGTTTTAGCTTAATAACAGTCATCTGCATGCTGAGGGCTGTAAAACACCCACAGTGCTCCATATTACACAGCAGTTAAAACATTATTTCCCATATTTTTTCTAATGTATTAAAATAAACCATACGGCCAATCCGTTGTACACCAGTTTTTCAAGTTCAAGCGTTGACATCAAAGTAATTATCCTCGGTTTCATCTGGGTTCAGCTGAGCAGCGTGGCCGCGCTTTCTCTATTGTGCTATATTTATTAGCCGCTATCCAGGCGAGCGTGGACATGATATCTTTGATGAAAGCTCGGTGCCCTTCGCTAATAGAAGACATTTCTCACAGAACACCGTGGGAGAGATTTATTTATTTCCGGAAGGTCACATTGGTCACATCGTGATCATGTACCATAAAGGCTGTTCTGCAGCTTGGCGTGGTTGCGCTTCTTGAGCGTACATCAGCAGTGACCTTTAGAGAAGATGAAATACAACCTCTGTGCTCAGTTTAAAACGCCGCATCGTCTCTGTGATTCTTTTACTCCCTCTCTCTCTCTCTCTGTCTTTCAGATAGAGAACCATGTATCGGATATTGACAACTGAGACCAGGTAAGAGCTCTGGATTCCTGTTCAATCCAAGTGTCCATTACAGCAGCTGTGAGGTGGTTTCACAAGCCTGCTAAAGGTCCTGGAGGCAACTGCAGCCAGTCCTCATTTAAAGCCGTAACCACTGAACTGTGTCTGGGGCATCTCTAAACATTCGTTCCTACGTCTTAAGCTCAATGACATTCAGAAGACCGGCTCCACTGAAGGGCAGCTAATGCCAAATCCAACACAGGGAGCATTAACGGCATTCCAATGGGCCAGAACTGCCCATAAACAACATTCGTCTAATTGAATTGTATGGAAGGGGGTATGAGTGGAGCGGCCCACGGTAAAGAGTTTCCTGCCTCTCGCCTCTCGGGGTCTGGGTAATGATGCAGCCATATCATCAGTGGGCTCGGCGCTGGCTGACTCGTCACGGCGGGGGCATGCTCAGCGGTGTTTATGAGTCGCACACCGTCGATGCAACATGGACTTAATCTCTGTTACACTCTTCTTTTGGGAGCAGAGGAAATGCAAAACGTAGCAGTGTTCATTTTTGCGCCTGATTTTGTTTTGCGTTTTGACAGAAATGTACAGGTATTAGTATAAGTCACATTTTGGCCATATTATTGTTAGTTTTAGTCTACTACGTTGAGCAAAAATTCAAGACATTTTTAGTCTAGTTTTTTGTCTTATTCATGCATTTCAGATATGTATGGCTGTCGCTATCTTTACCATGGTTACAGGTGTTGGTCTAGCGTATCGCAAGGTTGGCAGAGAAGACATTGTTTCCCAGGCTGAAATAGTTCATGTATAGTTCATTCTCCCAAACTTCCCATTCATTCCTAAACTGCAGCAGCTTAAAAGTAGCTGACAGTATATTTCTCCCGAATAAGGTTCAGCTTGAACGAATAGACAGTTAGATGATAAAATCAGTACCACAGTATTGTTGGTTGACTAAATATGAAGCTAGAGCCAGCAGGTAATTAGCTTAGCTTAGCATAAAGATAAACAGCTACCCTGACTCTGTCCAAAAGGTAAGAAAATCTGCGTACCAGCACCTCTAAAGCTCACTAATACACATTATATCATGTTCGTTTAATCTGTTGAAAGCCAATAAGCTTATTTTGCTTGAGTATTTCTTCAAGACGAAATGGTAACATCAGCTAAAATTTGCGTTTGCTAACATTTTCCAGTCAGGCCCATCATTGGTTATCTGTGCAACAAGTCACGCAGCTGACTCCGGAGCATACAATTTGTGATTTGCAGATGTGTCCAGGTAGTTGAATGAGACTCAGTATTAAAACTATAATTATTTCTTCTTTCACGCTATTGTTTACTTGTTAATCATAGCTTTTTGTTTTCAATTGCTTTTTAGATTTAGTTTAATTTTTGCGATGGGTAAAAAGGTATACACAAATATTTTTTGTCGTCAAAATTAACAATGTTTTTTTTACGTACATACTAGCAGAAATGTGCACAGCTAATGCCGCACCTTCTCCTCCCTCCGCCAAGGGGTGTGGTGTCCCTGTTCTATCCACCGCTTAAGAAACCTTAAGAAACATGTTGCACTTCAGTTTTCCATTTCATTTCAAACATTCCATCAGTAGCCGATTCCACAAAACCTCCTCACAGCACATGCATTTAAAAACCTGAAAATCCTACTCGAGGTTGTGGAGGATATATGAAGGTTTTGCTTGCAGCCCTACCAAGGATAGAAAATCAGTGGGAAGAACCTCAATAAGTCATGTACAGAAGGATTAGGGAGGCCGCTCCGGCTACCAGCAAATATTTCGCCACATCCCGAGATATTTCTGAGGCCATTCAAGACGGTCAAGCTTTAAAACTCATCCTAATCCTCACCAGATTTGCAGAATTATAAATACCAACCATGTTTGAGGAGGGGACACAGTCCTGTAATGTGCTTTCATCAGTTTTCTCCTTTATCACTTCAGGATGAGGCAGCAGACACCCCAAGTCGGAGGTATTAGAATTCATCATCATCTTCAAGAGACACGAAAAGGCCCTCTGAGGGATCGAGACACCCGTTCTGGACTGTAAGTTGTGTTCAAGAGATGCCGACTCACATTTAGATGCCCAACTATGCAGCACAAAGGGAATGTGCTCTCTAAAGAAAATGTATTCAAGACCCATTTTAATGCAAGAGGCTGACGGCGTCTGCTAATCCTGTTCCTGAAAAAAGCGATTAAACAAAAGGGAAGACAAAGGGTTTTTATTCTGATTTTATAAATTGAATCGCGTGGAAAGAAGGGAACATGATGTCGTTGATCAAATTGTTGCTGCTTTTTAAGAAGTGTGTTTTGCGCTGTAATTTCACAAACTGTTTATAAATGAATTTCTCTTGTTGCTCAAAAATCGAATGAATAAATGACAGTCAGAACAATCTGCGACCCCAGTATGACATTCAGGAAATGAATGAAACATTGGTCTGGTTCGGATTTGACTCCTGCATAAGCCAATAGCTGTGAGCGTAACTTTATGCAGCTTTATCCATTTATCACACAAATGCCCTGTGGGGCTGTTCCATCATATATTCCAACTCCTGCCAAGTTTCAAAAGCAGAAAGAGCTTCCTGTGGTAGAGAGCCAACACTGGCACAGGCCTCCTGCCAGGGAGCAGCGGCCCAACGTCTCAGTGCGCTGCTCCCTGCTCAGCCTGCGCATCCCAACATGGACTGCTGCTGCTGCGACGCCCGTACTCCTGCTCCTTCTCCTCCTCCTACTCCTGCTCCTTCTCCTCCTACTACTCCTCTCTCCCTCAGCGTCCCGCATTGATTCTGTCAATGCAGGGAGCGACGCAAGGTTTTTGGAAAAGGTGGTAGTTGTATTATTCTAAATTATGTATTGAGAGGCTTTGATTTATCTAAATATGTGATCCGGATCGCTTACATTTCTGAATAAATGTGAGCCAAAGGTTAATGCTGCCTTAAAACAGCCTAAATAAGTGGGGAGCCAATACAAACCGTATTCCATTACGCTTTTTATTAAAGGGTGAGGTGCAAGCTGTGGTCAGATAAAGCTGAACTGGCCAGCATTGGATGATTTGTCCACTAATCTGCTGTACGTGATGATTCCTACCAATTCAAATTAGTCGGTTACATCGCTGCCGTGTGGAGCTGCCGACGCGCAAAACATTCAAATTCGGCTTGAGCTTCAGCTGAGCGCTTTACTGTACAATCAACCTCCATTTATAAATAAATTGATGTAAAGTGAAAAATGTCACCAGTGACTGGATCACAGCATGTTCTACTGTTGATTATTCACATCATGGTTTCCCATTTTCTTCCAATATGTAACAAGAGTGAATTTGCTCCAAAAACAGTCACTTTCCCCTTAAAGCCATTCTCAGGAGGAGGGTAGGTGTTAGCATCTACAGCTAATATATACATCAGGCGTGCCAGCTGATTGGTCAGTAGCGTCAGTTAGGATGATGAGTTTGAGCCAACGACTTCAGTCGTTTTTTAAAAGCTTTTAAGCTGTTAAGTTTAATAGTGCTAATGTAACTCATATTTGTGAGCAATCAGCGGACACACCTGGTGTATATATTAGCCGCAGTTGCGAACACCTCTAGACCAGATTTGTCCTGGCAAAGTTCACTCGCGTGGTGTGGGGGCGAAAAGCAGGAGAGACTGGGTTAACGGTGTTGATAGGGTTGTACGTTTGAACTGCGGGAGCTAGCAGACAGCTTCTTATCAAACATCTCGCTCCTCTGCTGCTTGTATAACTTCACTGTGCAGTGACACAAACGGTCAATGTTAAAAAAAAATAAAAGAACTGGCGGGATGCTGGAGAGCCTCGCAGGTTCACCTGGTATATGTTAGCTGTCAAGTTTCAGTCAGGTTGAACTCTTCTTCTTTTGCGCCAAGAAGCGCTGAGAAGCATGTTATTTAAAAAAAAAAATTTAAATAACGTTATTTATTGAATTTTTTTTTAAAGCAGAAGTGAAAGCATGAAAGCAAATGGACCTCTTGTCATTGGAATAACTTTATTCTTACACTTACTGAATATCAGTAGAAGTTACGAATTTGTGTGAAAGTTGAATCATCCGATTCAGCGCCGTATTGTAGTGAAGTTGCTTCACCCAAATTAAAAAAACAAAACCTTTCCCTCTTAAAGCCTAGTGGTGTCTAGTCACGCAGACAGTCGTGGTTTTATTTGCACAGGTTTTGAGATATCTGTCCCTGAGACCTGGTAAGACGAGGTAAAAGAAATTTAATGTCACGGCGGTTAAAGAATTTTTAAAATGGCATTTGTAAACTTCAGCAATGTTTCTTTTCAGAAATAATGTCCTGATTACTTTAGTTTGGGAAATCTACAGATGACTCAGTAGACATTTTTTACTATTTGTATTTGACCCTGGGTGTTTTTTTGAATGCCATAAATGAAATTCCATTCACCACCACTTATTAGCACAAAGCCTGGGCAAATAAAACCAAACCACCAGGGGCACGTAAGAAAATATTTTTTTGTGATTTGGTTGAACTGACCCTTTAGACAGAGAATGCATTAAATGTGAAGTAATGGTCACCGTGCACAATTTCATGAACACAACAGTCAACCCTGGCAGTGCTGCCTGAAAAGATCCATAAAGTAAAACGTAAGTCCTGCAGCTCATTCAAAGTCAGTGTCTGGTGAATGATGACAATGTGTAATATTTAGCACTATTTTTGTATCCAAAAACACGTCTAAGGGAAATGGCTCTGCTACATGTTTATCTTTTTTGCTGGTAGCCTGTTATTTAATGAACAGTATGGTGGTGTGTCAAATATTTTGCAAAAATACTAAAAAAAAAAAAATACAACAAAAAGTCATTGCTTTTAACTGTTGTACTTTATCTGGGTCACTTTAAACCACTTCTGGCTCAGTGCTCACTTTTTGTTTGCCCTGTAAATAGTCCTCATGTTTATTTCAAATATCAATAGACTAAAAGAAAAGCTGTATTAAGTTTAAAATAATCCTCAAAAATTATACTGACAGTTTGTTGGAATCGTTGCAGGTATTAATCAGAATCGTGGGGCTTGTAGAGATGTGTAACTGACAACTGTTGTATAGAAATGTACATTTTTTTGTAAAGATATTTTTATCAAAAGGCATGTTTACTGTAACTTTGTATTTTCAGTTCATGCATAAAAAAAGAAAGCGGTGTATTCCAACTGTTGTAAGGCTAGAAAACTCCCTGTCACTGTAGATAACTATTTGTGTTCTTATCAGTCAATAAAATGTTTGTGTCATATATTTAACTAGTCAAACGTTTCAATGATCAACACTTTATTTTACAAATAAATATGAACTGAAGGACAAGGAGACCTTTCGGCTTTATTGTAAAGTGCTGCACGTAAATGCAGACGTGGTAATTAATTAGATGGTTTACAGACGTATGTAAATATTTACGGGGTGCTACTTAAAAACTCCATTCGTACCCAGGCATCCTCCTACAATGCAGACTGCTCATTTAATCATGATTCACTTAGTTGATTATGCAGCGCATGGGCCACAGTTGCCATCAAAATTACACTTTAACAAGTTGCACAGCACAGTGTTTGAATGCTTGTCAAATTAACGTCAGGCAGCAGACAACTGGACACCATAACGGCAGCTTGTCATCTTGTATTTCACTAATGGCACCGCTCTCGCTGGCTGCCAGCCGACGTTGCCGTGCAGCTAAAACAGTCTGACCGACGGGTCATCGGACACCTGACCGACAACAATAGACGATTATACGAATGCAATCAAAACGTACACATTTCTGATGTTAAGTTCATCTTTCTGAAGTTCAGAACTGGACGTGAACAGGTTTGGTTTCTAAATCTATTAGATTTAGCATAAATACTCATCCTGCCCAGGGACTGCAGGTGGCTGACTCGAGACACATTTACATTCAGCTGATTTCAGTTAATGCGTGTTAAGGGAACTGTGATCCAGGTTAACCACAACAATATTTTACACTCCTCTTGATCCAGCCTATGTGGGAAATTTGTCCCAGTACTGACAGGCTGACGACAAACACTAAAATAAAACATGGCTTATTAGTAAAAATGTGTTATGTATGTGATGAACTGCAGTGTGAGAGTTTATGAAATAATTTAAGTCTTCCATGTTGAGACCACTGTTCTCACTTAACATTTTAAGTTAATGTAACTTGGCCAGTGAAGACCATGTAGCTCCAATTTTGGCGATTTTGAATTCTTCAGATACACCAATGGTTTAAGTGAGAAAATTATCCGATTTCCAACCCTAACCCTGAGAATGCATTTTATCACTCGGCTTCTTACTATGAGTGATGGGGTCTTACATGAAGCACACTATATTCTGCCAAAGTCAGAACAGTTTGGGTTATTTAACATGAGACATTTGTTGTTGTTGGCTTTCTCTGTGCTCCTTCCATAGATTTGAAGTAGGCGGGACTCCGTTGGGAAGAAAATCAATCAGGAAATAGCAACATTTGACTGTGATGGCTGTTGGTTAACATGAATAACACGTACAGATTTGTTTTTTACTCATTAGCTTATTTAGTCATGACATGTGTTTGTTGCTACAATGAGGGGTCTTTAAGTTAAAAAAGTCATTTTAAAATCAATTGAATAATCAGATAAAATGCTGAGAACAGGGCTGCGTTTTGTTTCTGAGCTTGACTGCCAGTTGAGTAGTTTTGGCCCAAAAAACAGTGTAAATGTGAAACCACAGGTTGGCCGTTCCTTGGGACAGCCATCATGAAAATCCGTTCATGTGGTTTTGACAGTAAGACCAGCGTGCCAAAATGATTACCCTCCTTGACAGAGGTAACAGAACTTAAGGTGAGGGAAGGTCAGAGTTCAGGATCAGCGCCGACACAGAGGCGCTACTAGAGCTGCTGGTTAATCACTGTCGCACTCAAGGACGCTTAAGCAGGACATATGGCACTTGTTCTTGTGTCCTCTGCTCGAGCAGTAGTCTCCAAGCTCATTACACTCGCCCCCGGTAAGCTGAACAAACAGTCCGGCTCTTGTGCTGCACTTGGGAGCACACACACACAAGCGTGATTTAAAGGCTTATTCTGACCCTGGTTTGACCTTGCTCGAGTCTGCACTCGACTGTGAAAAGCTCAGCAGAGCAGAGTCCCAGAGCTGTGAACGTTACAGCGGTGACAAACGTTTTTCGCGTAGTTTGAGCTGGTAAATGGCCATGTTCGCTGCACTCTCTGCTCTGCAAGTCACGTCAGTGTGTGATTCGCTGCCTTTTCACAGTTGGATAGGTCTTTCTGGTCCACATGGGCTATCCTGTTTTGACTGTGTCCACTCCTAATAACAATTTCTACATCACGTTCTGAGCTGCCCGTCACCATGTTATGAGTCTGCTCCTCCGATCTCTCAAGGGCATCGGTCTAAAAATACAACAGCAACAAAGAAATCTTGATTTATGTTGGATATTTCAAAACATAAGGTGTTTTGCAGGCAAACAGCTGCTGCAATAAAAGCAAGAAATATTAAAAGACAGGAAGCCAAAAGCAACAAAACAGCCCCTGACATTAAAGAAAATCCTTTATATAAATGAGTGTTTGTAGTGACTTAAGAGATGGTAGTGATCCAGCCAGTGTGACCTCTGCAGGGTGGGTGTGGCTGTTTTATTTGAGATGTCCTCTCCTTGTTAGACCTCAGCATTAATGTCCTTGATAGGATTTAGGGTGTCGCTTCCACTCTGTTAGCGACTCCGTAAAAGGTTGCTGGGCAGCAACAGATGGCCGATTTTAAGGCCCCCCCACCGTTTCGCCACTGTAAAAGGTAGTAATGCAGTAAGGTTAACGAGGGCCACCTGAGATGCCACACACAATTAGCCCGCTGTAAGTCCACCAACGCCAGCGGCTGGCATGACTGCACACAGCTGTTCCCGTTTAACCTATATATGAGAGAACTTTTCACCCCTGCTTAATGACGTGGAGTCCGTTCATTTGTACAGAAATGACTGAAGCTTCTGCAGTGAGCCTTGGGATGGAAAAAGACAAGAGATTTTAATTTTGCCCGAGCTGTTAAGCTTCTGGAATATTGAATTTTTCACTTTCGCAGCTGTGGATATAAAAAATAGATTAAAAATCGTTGGTGCCGACTGCTGCCCGGTCGTCATCTCTGGAAATGTGCACGTATATTTTTTTGTTTAAGCGAATGCGTTAGTCAGTCTGGCCCACGACCGTCAACTTGTGTGTGTTTTACAGCAGCTGGCAGATTCAATTCGCTCATTTGGGAAATAAATCATGTGATCACTTTACTTTCAACCTCATTGTTGGCACTCGCATGTAGATTTTGTGTCTTTGTATTATCTCAACAATGGCAACCACACAGATTATTACTGTGATGGAAAACTAACATCATTTGGAGCCGGGCCACATTTACAGCACATTTAGAAGCAGTGTTTGGGTGGTAAGTCATCTTCCGTTTTAACTGTATATTCTAATCTTCATCTCTATGTATGTATTCTCAGTTAAAGCTGAAATAATATATGTACAGTATAAACACCCCCTAATACTGTATTCAATTTCAAAAGCTGGAGAGCATTTTTTTTTGTTGCAAATATTCATTCCCCCAGCTCGCTGCACAAATCTTAATTAACATTTATATTATATTAGCTCAGGGGTGCAGGATGAGCATATTTTCCTCATCTGATTTGGAAAAATATTTAAATAATTCTGCATACGTTGCCAATAATTGTGAGTCAAGCTGCAAGAGCAGAATGAAGAGTTCCCGATTTTTGCAGCGGCTTTAATGAAATCAGTAGAATTTGCGACGGCGGTGAAGGATGAGGTGTTGCAAAGTCATTAAGCTTGGTTAGAGGCTAACAGGCTAACATTAGCCTTCAGCTCCTCCTGAATAATATCAGCCTTTTTGGCTAGCGGGAAATGTATCAATGTCAGATTAATATATTTTGGGTGATTACAAAGTCAAATGGTTGCAGCAATTCTACTGTCCTTACATGAAAAGACATTTCCAATATGTACATACGGCGCCTTGGTGAGGAATGAAAGCGTTTGAATGCTACAGTACATTTTACACAAATTGTTTTATTGCCAGTCCAATTCTACGCCTATTGGATGATATTACATTGATTTAGGAGTTGGGAAGAACAATCAGTCCTCCTGGCCCCGAGCTGCGAAAGATCAGGTTCGTCAGATGGCATCCATCACGGGGTAATTTGAGATTGAAAACTTGTCACGGTGATGTATAGCAAAGGTAGGCTGCAGCGCAGGTTGCATCGCAAAGGTTAATCCAGTTAAATCTCAGTCAGAAATAGACAGCCGTGTGGCTCGGATTTGCAGTTTCAGCAGAAATGAAACGTCGCACAAGAACTGAAAATCAAAAAGGCGAGATGACATGCTGCTGAAAGCTTATTGATCCTTGTGCAGAAATTGGAAGAGCAGAAGTAGCATGAGATGGAAAGTTTAAGAAAATGGAAGATAATCACACATATGGAATATAAAGTAGTAGTGGTAGTAAAAATAGTAGACTTTGGTTAGTAGAGAATACTATGACATTCTTAGTGAGATGGTTTACTAAGGATTAGTGCTATATATTAGGATGTGGTCAAAAAAACACAAACGCCTCACGACCATATTCAATACATTTGAATGTTATGTTTACATTCAGTGTATCGCACAAAATGTATTATATGTACATATAGTTATTTATAAAACATCTATGATGCCAGTTTTTAGTTAATTAAATTGTGCATTTTTCTTTTTACACTCATGTGGGAACCAAATTAGTAGCCAAAGTTGCTCGCCGTGACACCAAAACATGAACTGAAAGGCGCTGAAAGGGGAGCTGCAGAATCGTGTAATAGTTCTCGGGGGGGTTCATCATTACGAGCCTTTCACATTACGTGACATCATTGTCACGTAATGACAATGTGCAGCTTTAAACAAAGCAGAATGATAATATAGATTATGTCACTGTCTCTATGTTTATAGTAATCTGTGGCATAGTGGAATTATTATTAAAATGCAATGTAGATGGTAAATCTAATGAACTTAAAGAGGAGAAACAGCCAGTACAAAAACTGGAAGGAGGATGAAACGCATCTCCCCATGCAGCCATGAATGATCTGACTGCTGGAAACAAGAAGGGAGTAATTCTCATTACCTATGCAGCTGTGTGGGCTGAGTTATCCCTTCAGTTCTGCACTAATTGCTCTGAATCAATAAAACTGGTGTAATCCAAAGGATTCACATTCAGGGCATCATGACCTTGGGAGCCCCTTACGTACGAGAGACACAGGAGCTTATCTGTGTGTTGTGCTTTCCAGAGGAACACAGTAGAAATCACCGAGTTGAGAGAGAGGCGGTGAGACAGGCAGGTAGACAGAGGGAGATAAAAGGAGAGGATGCATTTTGAGTGATCTCTTTTGAAGCAGGGTGGTTTTGCTACATGCCTCAAGGTGTCACTTCATAATGGAATCCCCTCCTTTATACTGCGGCGAGGCCGAGGAGGCTCGAGGACAGCCCGAGGACGCCGACGTGAACATCTCCAGGACTCACGGCCCCCCCCGTCCCTCCTGCGCCCGCCGATAACACTGTGTGTGAGCAGTATCGCCACCTGATAACGCTCGCCATGGAGACAGACTCCTAATGGGGGAAAAAAAGTTATTATGCACATCAATGGGGAAATGATAACACAGTACAGAGAATTGTCACATTATAATTATGAGCGGCAAACGGGTAGAAGAGGAGCCCTTCAGGTTTCGCGACTGAATCCGCTCCTGCTGCAATTACGCTCTCGAGTCCATTCATGCACAGCCACAAATTATTGTCATTTTAGTCCCAACTGTCGTAATTAACATTCACATTGTGACGAAACCTTCAAATAAGGTGAGGAAGGTAATGTGGTGTTTGAAAAGGGAGGAACGACTGTGGGTTCAGCACTGAATCATTATTTGTATACAGAAGGCGGATGGAAGAGGTACTAGGATATTTTACTGAAGCAAAAGAAGCCACAATGTAAAAAACACTCCATTACCTTTAAATTCCCGCTCAAGTAAAAGTATCATCAGCTAAATTTACTTAAAGTATTGATTATTCAGGACAGTGGCCCCTGTAAATGATATGTTATTATATATTCCATATTATTGGATTGTTAATAGCATTTTGCTCTTGTAGCTGGGCGAAGTGTGGCTCATTCTAACTACTTTATATACAGTTTAGCCCAGCGGTTCCCAACCTAGGTGTCGGGATCCTTCCTTCCTTTGTTTTATGAAATATTCAATGATTTTACCGCTTGTGGTCTCGGATAATTGTTCAAATGAAACCATCTGAGAAGTTTAGAGACAAAATCACTGTCAAGGCCACAAACACACCTTTCTGGGGTTGGGGGAGTGATTATCTCAAAATCAACAATCCCACCCACTTCCTGCAGTGATCGGCCAGGTGTATGGCGGTGAAAGTAAGCCGGGTTTGAACTTCTCTCTCGAGCGTTCTTTTATTTCATTCCTTACAAATCCTACTCTGAAACCTACAGCTGTCAGATTAATGTAGTGGCGTAAAAAGTACAATATTTCCCCCTGAAATACAGTGGAATTGAAGTTTAAAGTAGATTGAAAGATTCAAAGTACTCAAAGTATTCAAAGTACAATGCCTCAAAATTGCACTTAAGTGCAATGCTTCAGTAAAATCGGCCACTTCACCCTGAAGGGAAAAATGAGCAACTCTTGAATAAATAAAGAAGTCAGAAGAAATTCGATGAAACGCACATTACAGAAGGAATTGTATGGCCTTTTCTCGGTGCGTTGTATATATCGTACGTAGCAAAGCTGCAGATCACAAATAAGCAATCTTACAATCTTTTCTGCTCTTCCAAGGTTAGTGTATGCAGCCGATGAATGATTCACTTCTTTACTGTACTAGTCGTGAATGTTCATCACACTTTTCCTGACCTCCCTGGGCCAAGAAGAGGAGAATAAAATGAATTTTCCTTGATCCATTCTAGCCTCATTCCAAGGCCAAATTGGCTATTGATCTCCGTCTCTTTGTCTATTAAGGGAGAGTCTTGCATGCCAAAAATCGGTCACTGCCGTGACGGCTGCCCATATCTCAATGCTGATTGATTCTGTGCAATCTGTGGCCGGCCGGGCCAAACCAAGGTTGATGGGAGAGGGGATGAGGATGATTGTCTGGGGTTGCTGTCAGCTTGGCAGTCGATGCACATGATCAGTAGAGCGGGGATCCCCATAGGTCGATCCTTTTGCTTCGTTTCTCTGGCTCAACATTACTCACACCCTCTGTGTTTCTGCCATCAGCTGAAAAGGAAAAGGATAGGTTATTCCATTCATCCGTTCGGAGGGACTTGATGCAATCAATACCGGCAGAGTGGAATGACAGAGCAGCCGGCTGAGGCAGTGCAAGGACTTAGTATTGTATAAGGAAGCAGAAGAAAAAGGAAAATCCCCCTACTGTGACCCAGTGAGAAAACAGTCGCTTTGATTGCTCTTTTCTCCGAACAAGTATTCAGCTGTGCCTTGTGGCTTTCACTGGTTTGAATGGGCGTTGATTGATTTTTTTAAAAAGCCCACTGAACTATTTTTCCCTCCTCAAATCCAACTATTGGACAGTGATTGAAAGGACAGAGATTTTACAATGTCGTTTTCTAAACCTTTTTTACCCAACACGTGGATTCTGACAGTAGCCTAGCTGCTGTAAGTTACGGCGAGGCTGCAGTCTTAGCAGTGCAGCACTCGGATTAATGATAACGAGAAGAAATCAGATCTCATCCAGAGATGTGATTAGTATTTTATTAGTATTTTATTTCCCAGATACGGAAACATGAAATGGAATTAGCTCATGTGTTTGATATGCTATTGGATAACACCATCAAACTTCAATTTCATCTGGCTGGTTAATGCAGCAGGACGTTCTGACAGGAAGTCCTGTGAGGAAAACGCCTTGTAGGTCACATACCCAGACGTGGATTGCAGCGAAGCACAATTTTGAATTATTTGTACCTAATTATTTGTAATTATTTGCGGCGATGACGCCTGCCCGTGGAGGCAAGTGGGCTGTTTCTGAAATGTCAAATTAAACGGTGCAACATTTTGAAAAGGTTAGGCATAACAAGGGAAGCCCTACTGTACAAACCCCACTGCCTGACAGTCAGCGCGGCCCCAACACAAGATCTAACCTCCCTGCTAACCGACAGAGAGAAAATGAAGACATCTGAATGGGAGCCGGTCATAAATCGAGTCGGATGAATCTTAATCGCAACGACAATATTAATGTCTGCTCCAAAGAATCAATAAATCACGAGTTACACCGAGGGTGGCTGCTGAATTAAAGTTTTATCTCCATGCATAATTTGATTTTCCCAAACAGCTGCTCAGGGTAATGTGGAGGACTTTATGGGAAGGTGATGGAGTGAGCTCCAGAGAATCCAACGTGTGTGGGGGGGGATCCAAGAGATGGTCCACAGCTCGATGGGAATGGCTCGAGTTCTGCTCTGATTTAATGGCGTTCTTTTAATTAAAGGATGTGGCGTGATCGATTAGAGGCTGTCCACGTGTGAAGTGGCTGCCGTCGTGAATGAGCTGGGATTAAACGCAATACTGCAGGTCAGATAATCACATAACCCCTTCCAATTTCAAAACGAGCACGCTTGCAATCGCTCTGCCGTGTCACGGGGGGCAACGAGGTGTGTTTTCAACCCTCTGCACTGCGGTGCTGTGTTTGCAAAACACCTTGTGGGAAAATCAATTGGCAGGTTTGGTTCTAAAATTTGCTATTCACTTCTGATGATTCTGTTAGTGAATGTAGCTATTTTGAATCTTTTTTTTTTTTCTTCATTTCGGAAACTAACCATTTCAACCATGTTTTTCAAATAATTCATTGCGTTGGAAAATGACTTCCAAAATGTGCCGCTCATGAAGACATTACACCGCCTTCAACCTTATTCCAAACCCAATCTTGAGATTCCACATATCAGTATTTTGTGCGGTGTGAGGAGATGCCACACTGCATTAATAGCATCGCAAAGACGTGCCAAATTGAAAATGGAACACAGATGAGTTTTCGTACAGTTCATTACTTAGATTGCCTTCTGAGGGCGGAAATGTGGAAATGCAGTGTGTGTGCATTGATGAGGCATGTGCTGTATGGGCAACAACAACAACAACAACAACAACAATCACTGTGTGCTGCATCTCTGAAGACCGCCGACGGACCGCTGTGAAGCAGAGAAACAGTGCCGCTGCCTGCAGTGTAACGTCGATGGCTGTTCTCTCTTATTGCTGCATGTTCACTGAAGAATTTATGCAGTTAAATAATGAATCATCTGTGCTGCAGAGTCAGGAGAAGATGTGGCGAAAGAAGTCCTGTTGATCCTAACATTTTAATTGGCGCTCTGATTGATACCTGCAGGCTGCTGAAGAACATCATGGAGCATGTACATCAGAAATGTTTTATTAATTCAATGCTTCAGTATTGTGTTTTCAGTTTTCATATGTTTTCGATACTGAATTGAAAACATATGAAAAATAGTTATATTTCATAAGATTTTTGGTTGTATAACTCCATAGCATTGCACGATATGTTGTACAGTACCACCAGCAGTCATTTCAAATAGAAGAGGTCAGTTTTTTATAAAGGCCATGTGCCTCCTTTTGGAACATAAAGAAAAAGTGAAACATTCATGGAGAAATATAAATATTTTACCTTCTAAAACTTTGCACAGCCAAACTGACCCTGTTCTGGCTTTCAGCTGGAGAAGATTTCAATTCAGAGAAGTCTGCTGTAAATGAAAGATTTCAATAGTTGTCATGTTGAAAAGTTTAAAGTTGAATAAGTGAAAAGGTCAAATGTGATATGCAAAGTGAAGCGACACATTTCGACACATACAGACTTTCATTTCGTATTGCAACTTTAAGAAACCTTACAGTTTTCAAAGTTCAGCTTCAGATGTGTGCTTGTATTCACATTAAATTCTATTTGTTTGAGTCCCCCCCCCCCTTCTTGGTCCAATGCAAGTTTATGGGAAGAGTGAGAAAGACAGAATAAGACGCTGTGGTTAAATAAGACATTAAACAAAAAAATGCTTTTAGTCCCACAGTTTTCACTCTTCGTACACTTTATTATACATCAAAATATTCCCACAAGCCTCCCTTTTCCTAACATGTAACAATGGAATCCACAGGAGTTACAGCTTTGGAGCTTTCAGCCTTAATTGATGGAACGAGCACTGGCAGAAAAGTTCAATCCATCACTTTTTCCATCACATTATACATCATCATGTTTAGCTACTCCTGCTCTTAGTTTATATTGGAGGGAGTGCAAGCTGCCATTTTCTGCGTCGCCCTCCCCGTCCAGCTGACACAGGTGTATGTCGTTCGGCTCATCAATCTGCCTCCCAACCACCAGGTCCTTGTTTTAAATCCGTCAGTAGCTAACAGGTGTGTTGGTAGAGCTGATTGAAAAGGGACTTTTTGTCAGGTGTGTGAAAAGTACTGGAGGCAGGGAAAGGACCCAAGAGCAGACGTGCAGGAAGACAGATAACTGATAAGTCCAAGTCTGGAGACAAAAGCACGAGGAACAGGGGGCAAAACAGGGAGACAAACAAGCAGCACAACAGTGAGGAAACTGGGGCACAAACAGAATGAAGCAACAAAGGAAAGGAACCGGTGTATATAGACAAGGGACTAAAGAGGGAAACCTGGAGAACAGGTGGAGCTAATCAAAACAGGTGGGGAAAGAACAAAGACAGGAAGTAAAACTAGGACATATGCAAGAGGATGAACTGCCAAAATAAAATGGGAAATGAACCAAGAACATATAATGTGATGTTACACTTAGGTTCTTTGACTTTACTCAAGTACTGTGCCTTTAGCTAAAGATAGCACACTTTATGTCTTTACTTTCAATGCAGTGCTGATAGAAAACTGACTTCGAGCTATAGAATTCCTCCTTTTCACGTTCTGCTAAATATTGTAATGGTGAGATTACTTAAAGCTGCAGTAATAAATATTTTTAATTCAACAATGGATCAAATGACTACAGATACTGTAAAAGGCGTCACTTGTATTTTAAACCCACAGACAATCCTAAATCAACTCTGCAGTTCCTCTTAGCTCAACAAAGCACTTTAGTGTCTTCCTGCTGATTGTTTTGGTTTTATTGGCATGCAACTTTTCTGTTGTGGTTCCCGCTCACCGCTCAGACAGATAAAATATTGGAGACTAAAGGAGATTCATTCTTAGCTCTTACCGATGATGGACTGAATTGTTTTCATATTTTGTAGGCAGTCTAAATGTGTTTTTACTGCCGTATCTCCTCTTCTTTTGCTTCTCATTGATACCGAGTATTGATCTGAAACTTCTTCTTATCCTTATCTGCTGCCCCCCCTCTAGACTCTCAGCTGCACCTCCCATTGTCTCTCTGATGTCTACCTGCGTGCATCTTCTTCACTCTCCTCCATTTTAGTCATCACAGTGCACAGGAGCGATCCAGAAATCCATTTCCTTGCAACACCTCTGGGCTCCTCACCTCCCTGGGGTGAGGTGAGCCCTGCTGTCATCATCGCCTCTCGGCTTGTCTGCAGGATGAAAACTTCCCTCTCTTACGTGCAGAGTCTGCAGAGGCCTAAACACCAGTCAGAATGACAGGATTTTAAATCCCACTCGTGGAGGCAAACATCTCCTACAGAGCTTTCCCACTCTGACTTCATCTGGCACTTCTGTAAAACAGTGGTAGCATCACACATGCTAAACACCATTTCAGTTATCAGCCCCTAAACCTTTTTAAAGAGAGGAAATTCCTGTTTTTAGAACGTATTTTGGTGACATCCTGGTTGCAAAGCAGCCAAGAAATCGACTTCCCAGGTATTGCCTGTCAATCAAATGCAGTGTGCAATCTTCCCTCGGTTTTTTCTGTTGATGAAATCTGAGTTTCTGTAGATGGCTGTAACTGCTCGTGCGTCTCTTGTTTATTCCACAGCAACAATGTCGCTGCTGCTGGTAGCATGAAAAGAAACATTTCCTGCGTATCAGAGCGAGTTTTCCCAGGAAAGATCAAGCCCACAGAAAATATAAACGCTGTTTTTTTTTTTAAAGAGTCGGTATAGACCTGCTCTATATGAACGAGTGCCCTGAGATAACTTTGTTATAAATAAAACTGAATTGAATTGAATTTCATGGGCTGGTACAATCAGCAGCCAGATGGTAGCGAGAGATTTATTATTAGGATTGATGTGATCTCATGGGAGGGCGTACAAACGGCACGCCATGTCATGTCATGTCGCATCGCATTTATACCTTTTTGTGGGTCGTTTCACACGGAGTTTTGGACGTGCAGGAACGGATGAAGTCAGGTTCGTCAGATGATTTAGGCAACAAAACTACTTTGCTAAGTTTAGGAAAAGATCAACAACAGTTTTGCCAGATTAGCAGAACTCTTTATTTGGAGCTAAAACTGAAATGCACCAGAAATGTCAGCAATAATTCCTCATCGTGGAGCGTCCTCGTGGCCTAGCCGGGGGGGCTTTTGGTACACGTCATTCTCCCCCTCTCTCCCCTCATTATCTTTAAACCTCTAAACACAAACAAAGGCAAAATTATCCAGGAAAATCAAACTAAATATGGTAGGTGGTGTATGCATCCAACAGACACTTTGGATAATATTTTGACCATTTTCCTTAGTTTTCTCTTCTAGTTTCTATGATTATTGCCCCATTGGAAGTATTTTAAGCATAATTGCAGTAATTACCTTGGTGAGAACAATGTTTTCATTATTGATAAAACCAGTGGAGGCGGTTTCAAAAATAAAACCCCAGTTGTAATAAACCGGAATCTTCCTTTGACCATAAGTCAGCAAGGACAAAGATAGTTTGCACCAACAGTAAAACGAGCCACATTTCTACCATTTTTCTAGATTTTTAAATGTCTTAGTAGTGAATAAACACGTAAAATTGTTCCAAACTCTGCCAGCAACACGTGTTAATTACTCAAAATCTTTCATCTTCCCATCCACATCATCATCAGCAACAATTACATTGTTGTTGTGAATATTTAATTGCACGTTGTTTCAGGATATTGGAACATGCAATATAATATTAAGTACAAAATGCACCAGCCTGGTGCCGGCACGCCAGGCTGCTGGGGGAGCCGCACCGCCTCCCCACCAGGCTACAGCCCGGGCAGGGCTCCCTGTACTCCTCCTGAGTAGAGCAGCAGCTCCTGGATCCCCGGCAGTCCACTGACCTGCTCACCCCGGTTGGGACAGCAGAGTCCCCTTGTCTTCCACTGAGACTCCCTCTCATCGACAAGCTCTTCACGCCCGTCCCTTCCTGGTCTGAATAACAGACTGCACTTCCTTACTGCCCTCCTCTGAAATTGTCCCTGTCATGTTACGGAAATGTATGAATAACATTTCCCTTTTGTCCTTGTCCTCTGTAGAACTTCTTCTACATCATCTCTATACTACTGGCTGCTTGTGATTTCGGCACCGACTACTTAAAATGCAAATGTAAAGAGGTCAGTTTCCATTTTCTACCTTTCAGCACTACAGCCACTTAGAGGTGACTTCAAGTCCGACTTAATCTGCTTGAACTGTCCTGCAAAACCAGAGACTGTGCAGAACAATAGCTTTTATGGCTAAATATCAGTGCAAACACAGACCTGGAACAGAGATGTTAGAATAAATTGGTGGTGAGAGATAAGGAGCGTGTTTTTTTTTTTCTTTTTATACATTCAGGGAGGTTTTTGCTGAGCTTGCATACTCTTATTCAGCACCTTCACATTCGCATGTTTATTTACATCTGTACGCTCCCTGCCTGCCTTTGAAAAGATCCAGCTCACTGGGCTCGAGGGAACGTCCACAGCAGCTGCTTAGAAAACAGGAACATCACAACAGACGTTTCTTGGCTATATAGGATGTTTGAGGAAGCCTTGGAATTCAAACACAGTGGCCACAAGCACCTCACTGTAAAATACATCAAACCGCGGAGCAGACAGTAAACAGCTGTTGCACAGGGTGACTGGAGAAGATGATGACTTTTGAAGAAAAGATTTCTGCTGCACAGCTAATTTCTCTCATATGTATTTCGTCTTAAGATCTTGTTTTCCACATAAAAGAAAACAATCTGCCAGCAAACGGGAGATGCTTTCATGTTTGAAATGTAAAGTGTCAACATCTTGAAAAAGAAACATCAAAACCTGCTTTAAAGCCCCTTAAAACTTTCACTTTAAAAAGGTTTAACTCAACGACATTAAATATTCGGCACTAAAAAACAGTTAAAGTTGAAGTTCGGAGGGGGAACGCCCTGATTTATTATTTATTGTGGCTGTTGCTCGATCAGATTTGGCTGACAGCGGCGGCAACACAAGCAGACAACCATGCAGCAGTCATCATCAGGTTTTGGTTCAAATGTAGCCAAATTATCATTGGTGCAGGGGAAGCATGTGACATCACCTTTTCCCTACTGAGCTATATGCCCATTTCAAACCAGCGAGGTCAGGCAAGGACAAAAACACCAATAGAGACGTCTCTCATTTGAGAAAAAACAAACCTGCTCTTACTTTGGCAGAACACTCCGGAGCCCTGCCACTGAGACTTTAAAGAGAAATCCATTTTAAACCCCATACTTACATTTAGGAAAGTTGTGCATACATATGTTTTTTTATTTCAAATGGCATTTCTTTTCTAAACACTATGACTAAAAGCACGGGTCACAGCCACTGAAAGAAACAGGACAAGTGACTCACCGACTCAGAATATATAAGAAGGTGTCTTCCTTGTAGAACCTCTGAGAAACCCACAGGCATTCACACAAAGGAAATTTGCATTTTCACACTCTCTGTGTCTGTGTGTGTGTGTGTGTGTGTGTGTGTGTGTGTGTGCGTGTGTGTGTGTGTGTGCTCACATGCGTGTGAAAAACAAAGAGACAGAGGCAGGCAGAAATAAGTGTGCCGAGTTTTTAGAAAGCCCTGCTGTTTAGACGGTGACATCTGACGACGGAGGAGGGGATGAACACATGTACTTTGTTCATGCGCCTGACAGGTGTACCAGAAAGCTCTCTCTCCCTCTCCACTTCACTGACAAGCAAGCATGCGCTCCCCCTCCAGATCTCCTCTGAGCCGTGCACCTCTCTCCTCCCTCGCCTGTCCCTCAGCCACAAACCGGCCCGCTGTATCTGCAGGTGGGACCTCACCGGCGACTCCAGCGACGTGCTCGGGATCCTATTAAAAAGGCAACTCTGTGTGCCGTGTTCCCTCATGTGTAAAGCCTATTTCACTCCCTACGAGCCAAACAGCTTGCAGCCGCTTGACGCTCGGTCGGTTTGTTGCAGATGGAAAATAGAGCTGCAGAGGGTTCGGGTTTGTTTGTTTTGGCATTTGGTTGCGATCCAGGCTGACAGGGTTCTTGGCTCGGCTGAGAATGGAGGGTTGAGGCTCGAGCTCTTAGTGCTCAGTCCCAAGCTTTGCCCTGTCCTAAATCCAAGTTTCAGATTCTTGTATGTTAAGAACAAGTGGTGAGTAAGGCCTCAAAATGCTTTTTGAAAAAGGAAAAAACCCATACCCATTTCAATGTATATATATATATATATATATATATATATACACTTCAACAACAGATACAAAACAATGCTGAAAATGTCCACTTCTCACCCAGTTGAGCCACCTTGATGTCTTCTCACCGGCAAAACCAAAGTTGTGTTTTTCCTACCAGATGTGCAAGTTGGATCTGTGCAGTCTTAGAAATTCTGTTTCTTCCCTGACCTTGATGCAAAGACATTATATGTTTTATAGATTTCTGAAGCAGAGAATTGCAGAATGCCAATGTTTTTTTTTCTGTGTTTCAGAGGACAAAGGAGATGGGAAAAAAAAAAGTAAATCACATTTCGTTTCCAGAATTAAGGGAATTCAGACAATTTCAATCATGGCTGGCACTTAAATACTTTAATTAACTCAGCAAAGAGCCCTCTTAATCAAGACTTTTCAGCTGTACCCCAGTGTTAAGAAGTCATGTAAAAGCTTTAATGAAATTATAATTATTATTAATCACAATTATTCCGAATATGTGTCTGCAAAGAAGACACCTTGTGAAACTAGAATAAAAGCAAAATTCAGGAACAACGTTGGTCCAGCAAACTAGCTCTCTTTTATTCGAGCTCCAAGATGGCAAAGGGATCAGGATCGGGATCAGGATCTGGGAAAGATTCTCAAATAATTCCCATCCACACCTTGACTTCAACACTGAAGATTGAAGCAACATAAACAGACTGACGTGAGATAAGTCTGCAGGCATGAGAGAGCATGAAGAGAATGTTTGGTGACTGTGAAGACACAGTAAGACAATGTTCAGCTGAACTCTGGTACTTGTTGGGAAAAATCTGCCTTTAAAGACATTAAAGGCAGATTCAAATGTCTAGGCAAAGGGGAAAAGCTGTTTGTCAATGATAAGTCAAAGACAAATTGCGTTTCAGTAAACAGAACTTTATATGAGAGTAAAGAGAGTAAATGTACACGAATACATTTTCTGATTTTATCTGACTTTGAACTTGTGCTGCAGAATGAGACGTTACGAGTTGTTTAATTTTTGTTTTACATTTCCCATTTTATCATGGCTAATCTAATTCGAATGATATTTCAAAAACCATAATTGCACCCGTTAATTCACATGGCGTCTTTGTTTTTCAAAGTCGAGGGTTCTGTTCTCGCTTGACAGAGCAAAAAAGACCGGGCTGTCAGAAAAGCACATCTCATTTGGACATCAAAACCGATAAAATCAATTTTTATTTTAAATAGCGGAATAGGAAGATGTTAAGAGAAGAGCGTATCACCATCAAGTCTTTGCAAAACGCTGACGTCTGGGTTTGTGACAACTGCTACTCTACAAAATGGCTGCGAAACGCAAATCTGCATAGGCAAACACTTGCTGTGTCTGTCTGTCTCTTGTGCAGACAAACACAGTGATTCTTATTTCTGTCACAGGGAGAAGTGCAGGTGCTGTAACCTTTTGCTGCTGGTCCTGTCTGAGTGGAAAAACCCAGCTGTGCGGCGGGAATGACATGCTGCAAAATAGGCCTTCAGCTTCTTATTGGCATTCAGCCAGCCTGAAACTTCTCCTTCTCTGTGCCCCCAACTCTCTCTCTCTCTCTCTCACACAGATCCACTTCCTCTGCTGGTCACCATGCATATTGATAAGCCCATCCAGAGCACCATCTTGTGGACATTTCCAGCTTGGGTGGTTGTCTAAAATGTCACTTTTTGATTACATCCAATTAGGCAACTGACTCATGAGGTTCAGTCAAAGGTTGCTGGGAGTTTCTTTCTCTGTCGCTTTTCTTAAAAACACAATTTTTAGTTATGAATCATAAGTATGAAAATCAATTGCGTGTAATGAAATGTAGCATCATTAGCATTGTCTGTGCCTCTCCTTAACATTTGGCTCTGCGAGACATACTGAGTTCTTACATAATTATTGGTTAGCGGGATCAAAAGAACACGTTTCAAAGCAACAAGCAGAACTCCTTGTATTTTTTATTTTTGCATGACTAACGGCACAGAAATGACAAACACACCCTCAACCCCCACACACTTACCCACAGTTCCAACTACACCCTACCAGCTCATGTAGATTACATTTGAAATTCAATGTGTGCGTGTGCTGGCATGATGTCCGCCTCCTCAGGGTGTGTGTGTAGTGGTGCAACCCCACTGCCTGTGCTGCAGCCATCTGGATCACAGTGGGGGAGCACCGACACCTTAACACTGCATCTGCTACGCTCTCCTCGCCTGTCATTTCCAATCGAAAGCCCTTTCCCTCTGTATTTCAGCCCCAAAGGCGTTGGTTGATCTGATACATTTCAGACCAAATCTGTCATATTTGTTGAGATTCGCTGCCATTCTGCTGTGGTTTATCTTGTTGATGCTAAAAGTGCTTTTTCAGCCGCGTCCTTTTTCAAATAGTTACACGTGTAAATCTTTAAAGCTGCTGCAGTCAGTAGTTTTACGTTAGCAAAACATGAATTGACTACTTTTAACG
The DNA here is from genome assembly GCA_036023855.1 of Gadopsis marmoratus. Classification (NCBI taxonomy): domain Eukaryota; kingdom Metazoa; phylum Chordata; class Actinopteri; order Centrarchiformes; family Percichthyidae; genus Gadopsis; species Gadopsis marmoratus. The sequence continues at coordinate 33,683 of JAVQJF010070076.1, forward strand.
TGAAAGGGGTTGTTCACAAGTGATGAACCCACAGAATTGTCACCCGACTGCAGCTCTGCTCGGCTTTATGTAGCATTTTAGCCTCTTTCAGGTCATTATGTTTAGTTACTGCAGGTTTAAGCCATCTCCACTGGGGAAGAGGTCTTCACGCTCGTCATCACCGCCTTGAAAATCTCCTTCCTAGCTTATTTATGTCAACACAGTCATGCGTCGGTTTGTTTACCAGCCTCACCCCTGCTTTCACCTTGCTCCAGATATATTGACCAACTAACTCAGGGAGAGGTCACCACGGAGACAAACAATCAGCCGGGCACCGGTAGACCCATGACCTCTGATGTCACGCTGCTACAGCAGGATGCAGCACCAGCATACTGATAACGGCCCGCTGCTCGCAGGTGGAGCTGAAAAATCTATACTTCCATCTTCGGGTGAACTCCTAATAGGAATGATAGTGTGAAGCCCGGAAAGCTTGTGCACACAGGGGGAGTGGACGAGATAACAGAAACACCTGACAATATGACTCAAAATTAGTCGAATCAGCACATCTTGAATTAAAACGTCACAAGTAAAAAAAATGTCTGTGCAGATTTACTTAATGCTGCTGTGGATTTCTCGTTTAAATTCTGTGACTGTTTTACGGTGACAATTTCTACATGGAATCTGAATGATTTCCACTGGCAACCAGCCTCTTTGAAGCAAACACTTTAATCATTGCAAACAGCCGTCACAACGATCTCCTTTGTGACTTCATTTACACGACATCCGAGCCATGAATAGCATGAAAAAAAACAAAGGTGTGAAAACCTTGAACTTCCTGACAAAACAAAACTCAAAGGAGGGTTGATAAAGTGCACATGGGAATATAATTGTATAGAAAAATCACCCCATAAGTTGCGGTTACAGATTCAAGATGATGAGTAAGGCACCCGTAACAACACTGTTCAGTAGGGAAAGTAGAGCTAAAACAAAAAGTCCATTAATTGACAAAAAATTCATTAGCAACTAATTTGTCAATTAATCATTGAAGCCATTTTTCAAACTAAACTGTCAAATATTCTCTGGTTCCATTTGCTCAAATGTGAGGTTTTGCTGATCTTTGTCATATATGAAAGTCAGCCGATTATATTTGGGTTTTGGACTGTTGGTCGGGCAGAAAAAAGAAAACCAAGCCATTTGAAGATGTGACCTTGGGCTCTGGGCATTTGTCACTACTTTCTGAGATTTTACAAACAAATCGAGTCATCGGTGACTCCAGAAAATAATCAGCAGGTTAATCGATGATGAAAATAATCATTAGTTGCAGCGCTAAGAGAAAGCAAACATTTCTACAAAAAAAACGATTCATCAGTGAAAATAAAACAATAGTTCCTGAAACAATATCACAATTGGCAGCGCACAGGTCTGTTAGTTGCTCACATTTCTTTAAACTGAATATACAGAATTCTTAAATTGCACACAAGGTTTTAATATCATGCAATAACCAACACTTCTCATCTGCGGTCCTCGTTTTGGCATGAAATGTATGCATTTGGAAGCAAACTGACTTTATTATTTCATATGTCCAACATGGAGGGACAGTACAGGTCACAGGGTTTGTCCTCACAGTTTGTGACAGTCCCACTTCATTACAGCTGAGAGAAGAGTTGAGCAGCATTGTCAACATTCACAGATTCCTTTGGTGGCTCTCTGACAACCTATGATGACAATATCAACATGTACGGTTAATTACATCAAGAGAATTAAAATGTTTGGTGATTAATAAGAGCTTTAAATTCACACCTCTACCTGTGTTTGTTTGTGTGGCTCTGGAGCAACAGACTTCGAAACGCTCTTAACCTCCCTCTGGACGTCTGCGAAGACCCGATTGAGGTTCTCCACCTTCTCATTCTTCACTGCATTGATCTGGGGAGTCACAAAGGATGCTGGCAACAAACACTACATGCAAAAGAGAATACAAAATACATGCAAGGGAGGGGGGGGGACCCCAACAGAAAGGAGGTCTCACGTGTTTGAGCGTTGTCGTGACAGGTTTCGCTTTGTTCTTGGGCTTCAAGTGCTTGTTTGCAACTTGAAAGACATTCTTCTGTTTCTTCCCTTTTTGTTTATTCCTCGCCATTTTACCTGGGGAGGGAACACCGATCAGCATGGACAGGGAGACGTTTCATTTCTACACCATAGCCACTGTTTAAGTCTGTGTTTTTTTCCCCTTTTACTGGTTTCAGACCGACAACTGCTCCAAAGTGCTAGTTTCCACATTGGCCGCACGAGGCTCACTACTCAGTAAAAGGGCGGATGTTGAGATTCTTCCAGGCTCTCCACGTGCCTCCTGATTAGAAAGTGATTGGCAACTTACCTGTAGGGTTAACGTAATGCACTAGTAGTAATAGTTGTCATGACAATAAACGTTATTTTATACATGGAAAATGCAATGTGGCGTGCTTTGCACACGAGCAAAGTGGCCGACAACATAGACACTACAGTGAACTGACGTGACGCACAAACCTCCAGCTGTTGTTGCCAGCTAGCATACAGTTAGCACACAGTTAGCTGCACGTATGCTAGCTGGTACATGTTCTCGTCTAATTTCTAATGACAACGATTCATCTTTTCGAAATTGCGTTCTTTACAAAAACAGCCACGAGAACCGTGCGGACGCGGCGGAACGAGCAGACAGTGAGACGCTTAGTTACAGACCCTCTCTGAGCTGGTGTTTACGTCCTCACGCGCTGGCGCAAACGTGCCTCCTCGGCCACGTCATTGGCGTGCGACGGCTGTGTGGACTCGCACCCGCGTCGTTTATCCTGCGGTCCACACACGAGTGCTGGAGTGTAACTAGCGGCAACACACGGCGGAAAATGACTCCATTGCAGAGTAAAGAAGAGACGGTTGCTTTGTTAAAGCCAGAACATAAAATCCCTCCAGTCACCTGTTGAACGTTATCTACAAAAAACCGCCATTACTTTGAAATACGACTACGTGGAGGAAACATCCGGCGACTCGGTGCAGGTGGTGACCGTTTGTTTATTAAATATTTTTGTTTTCTCTTTTAGTCGCAATGTGGTCTTGAAATACTTAATTTTCAAACTATGTGTTTGATTTTCTCTGAGGACGAGTGTGCCAAGGCAAGCGGATAAATTGAAAACGGCACTTCCGCTTTGGATGTGGGGCTTTCAAAATAAAAGCACAACTGCTCTAATAGTTGTGAAGAAAGCCGGACACTGACAAGACCTTGTGTGCTAAATTATCCTGTGGCCCTACAGCTGAAATTCATAGTAGTCCTATGATTTAACAATTTGGAAGTTATCCCCGCGGAAATTACAACAATATGACACTCTACTCTATAATGGCTTACTGTTCATGCAATATTCACCTGGGTCCAATTGGATTAAGATGGCATCAACACTGATTTTGTTTCTGCTGGTTGTGAGACGATAAAGAGAAAAACGAAAACGCGCTGACCCACCACGGTCTTTGACCACAAGCCTTGTAGTCTCGTTGACCAAACAGCAGGTGGCGCCATACTACCACCACAGCGTGGTGGTTTTCTGAAAAGCCCCAAGCTGTCACGCTGTCACACGCCGAGCTGCTCTGCCCGCTAGGATGCAATCAAAGTAGGCTACTGGGGGAGAGACGTGGGCTCTTAGGCTTGATCGTCAAATGTCTTCCAGGCGCCGCTGCAAGTGCGAGCCACGCACTTCGCTGCCATTTACAACATCCTTTTAAAACAGCAGACTCTTCTGTCCCGAAGCCCCCTTGTCGTGTTCTGATTAGCCTATACGTTTCCAATAACTCTTTATGCAAATTATGGCATGTTAGTAGCATGCAGGTTACTGTATAAATAAAGTTTATTATTATTATCGTGATTATTATTATTATTATTAATATAGGCTATGATTATGTCATTGTCATATGGACCATTATAGTCATCAGCGGTTCACGGGAGTTATTCTGTTCACGCACCTCGGAGACGCTGCAGCACCATCACTGACAGACAGGCCGTCGGTCGCTGTCTTGCTGCAAGAACCAGACATGCATCTCTCCTGGCGCATCCACGCGTCCGAGAGTACAGACTTTTTCATTCAAGCCGCGTGCACGACTTCCCAAAAAGTCGGATTTCCGACTTGAGGTCGAGGTTCCCTGAAACGCTGCAAATAGGCCGCAGAGTCCAGAGTGCTGCGCCACATCCATGCATTGCAATGTCGAAGCCAAACAACTACTGATGTCACGCTGTTTCATTGTCACAAAGGTATAGCCCATAATCACTTCACACTGAGCACTTGTTCATTGCATCAGCTCCCACCCAACATTTGTGCTTATTGATATTTAATAATAACTTTTGAGTCCCATCCACACTTTTTAGTGCGTGTGTGTGTGTGTGTGTGTGTGTGTGTGCGGCAGTGCTGTTATGTATTTCCACAGCGTGTCTTTCCGTGTCACAGCTGCAGTTTGAAGGTGACACTTGGCTGCGTGCTGAGGCGTAATTCTATCGCTGCCTCACGCAGAGAGGCGGCAAGTCAAACCCGCTCTGCACGTCGGTCGAGGAATCTTATCCTGCTCATCAGCTTGTCATGAAGACTTTACCACCGCAGCAGAGAGAGGGAGGGAGGGAGGGAGGGAGGGAGAGAGAGAGAGAGAGAGAGAGCGAGCTCATCATTGATCCGCAGCGTTGCAGCGTTGCGGTGCATCCAAACTCCTCCCGGTCATTGCGCGAACATCATGTGGCCGACGGCAGCCTGACAGGGGGCCCTTTATAAGCGCTGCAGCCGCCAGGTGGAGGACACTGGCTGCTGTGCGCTGGGGGGGCCGACGACTCGCTTTAGGGACTACAGCTCTAGATACTCGCAGATCCACACTGTGTAACAATGTCTCACGCTTGGGGATACGCAGCGAACAACGGTGAGGTCCTCGTTGCACGTAC
>JAVQJF010070083.1:0-30238 GCA_036023855.1 Gadopsis marmoratus
GTGTGTGTGTGTGTGTGTGTGTGTGTGTGTGTGTGTGTGTGTGTGTGTGTGAGAGAGAGCCCAGTGAGAAGCAGAATGGACAGCCAGGCAGGGTGATGGTTGAGTCTGGTGATGCAGGCAGACAGTTTAATGACAGTCCTCACCCCTGAACATACAAGCCAGTGAGAGCCTGGCACGCTCGCAGATGTACACACATCGTATGACACATGCACATATGTGTGTGATATATGGTGTGGCGTTTCCAGAAAATGGAAAAGAAAGAAACCTCTCTGTGTATGACCCTGGAAAAAACTGCTGGATTGGCTAGAAATGGCTAACAGGCCCTTCTTCTGACCATCACTTTATTCTGTTAAAAATAAACACGGGGTTTTGAGCTTATCCGTCAGCACATTTACACCTTTCACACCACATTTTTTTAACAAGATTTATAGATGACATGGCATAAAACGCTGTAAGAACTGTCATTAGCAATACGAAATGAAACTGGAATACATTCTCAGAATCTTCATGCTTGCTACTAGTGAGGAACAGTGCAAAGTAGGGTGCTATTCACTGGCTCAACAGGAGCCAAGCTCTTTGTGCTTTTTCTGTAAGTTGTGCCTGGCCGTGGCCTTGCATCTTATTCAGAAGGACTTGCGCAGGTCTGGACTTGAATTTGGTGCCCAAACAAAGACATAGAGCCACCTCATTAAAAAAACATGTCATTGGATCAGACCTGGGCTGAATTGTGTGATTTTCCTTCCTACCATAAGTGGCCGTGACTGAGTGTTGGGCTGAATGAGAGGCCGGATAGAGGCCTACCAATGGAGCGCCACGCTACATCCCTATGGGAACCACCCCCTCACAGAGGGGGGCACATTTAAAGCTTTGTTGGTCTGTTAACACAGCTTCTTAAAACGCCTCTTTATGGACTCAGCTAAGCAAACTGCAGCCCTTGGTTTTCTTGTGCCAGAAGGAGAAAGGAAAAAAAAAAATAGGAAAAAAGGAGACAGAAGGGAAACAGAATAAGAGGGAAAACTGAAGGCTGAAGAGGCTGTTTTTTGTTTTCACAGGATTTAAGAAAACTTTAAAGTATTGACAGCAAGCACCAAATAAGCTCAGGTGGAAGACTATTTTTAAGTTGGTTTTTGTGTGATATAAAATGAACATAGATGAGAACTATTAGCATACAAACCTAAAATCAGATTCTAATTGTTCAAATCTACCCTCTACGCCTCGCCAAAATAAAGACAATACAATCCTATGCAGAAGGCTCCGTACACCTGCTCTCACTGAGTATAATCACCTGAGAACTGAACTTTGTAGAAGTTGGATGCAGCGGATCCAGGTCACTGACAAACTGCAGCATCTCAGGGTGTTCTCTGATAGTCAGCACACACCTTTACCCAGAGGACTACAGGCATCCTGCTGCTGAAACAATAGGTTTGTGTGGCCACGTGTGTGTGTGTGTGTGTGTGTGTGTGTGTGACAAACACAGTCCTGCCTGGAAAACCTGGCCTGGAGACTTAGTCAGTCTCACAGGGGGCTCAGGATGACAGTGAAATGAATAACAATGAACTTGCTGAGAGTCAAGTTCAGAACATTAGAGATTAACCAGAGCTGAGGAGCACAGGAGGAACAGTGTGTGTGTGTGTGTGTGTGTGTGCACTTGTCTATGTGTGTGCATAATTGTGTCAATTATGCGCTCAGGAAATATCTCAATATGAGCAGAGCACTGGGCTCCAGAGAAGAGCACCCACTAAGATGAAAATGCACACACACACACACACACCTCTTCTTCTCGCTCTCTCACTCCCCTCCCCATCTCGCTGCACACATGCAGCAAGGACCCCGTCCTCGCAATTCTATTGCCGTCTGCTGTGCGCCTGATGAAAAAGCAGAACGACGTAGGGGGGGGTGCACATGCCTAAAGGCAAGAACACGCGCATTTGTAAATCACAGCCCCAATGTAAACAGAGTTTAATAGGGGTTTCTCAGGCTCCGTTGGCAGGGGTGCACCTCGCTGTGTTATTCACCAGCCGTGTTGCACGTTTTCCAGCCTGCTAGCCTGCTACAGGAGAAAATGTGAGTGAACAACGCTCCACCACCACCACCCAGCAGGGATGATGGTCTGCAGGGCTGAGAATGCATCTGAATACATTTACATAAAGATTGTGCAACGTTGACAGAGGCAATGCTGAGAATGCACCGTGCTCGTCATTGTCCACAAAAATCAGAGTAATGATTGAGATGTGGTGCGGTGGGGAGGGGGGGGGGGATAAAACGGGAAACGGCCACTTTATTCTGAGGAGAAACAGGGGAGCTGTGTGCTGGGCGCTCAGTGTTCCCTGTCCCTCTTTAAGTTAATGACATCAGCAGTACTGTATGTATATGAACCAGAGACACATGCAGGGGAATAATATGGAGAATAGAACGCAGCACTGTCAGAGCACAAAATTACACAAATAGTTTTTACGACCCATGAGACTGAGACGTCGGCTGGTAGGAGTTTTGATCAAAAATACATTTGTGACAATTTGGATGAACAAGGAAATCACTTTGCCTCAACCGAGGTGCTAAAATAAACAGATCATCGCAAACACTCATCAGACAATCACAGAAGTCTCCAACGGACAAATCTGATCTCTACATATAATATCATAATCACAATGTAACGCTGCTGGTTTTGTTAAAAAACAAATGATGGTATAAATATAAAGGTAGATAATGCAAAAGAATACAAGGATATCTTAAACACAAATTATCTTAAAAAAATTTAGAATAGGGAAATCTTGAGTTGAAGAATGTTCCTGGGTGAATTTCTTTGCTTCCCCGCAAGGATATTTGGTAGGAGAGTGACTGCAGATATGAGACCTAATTTTGTAACACACAGCACAGATATTTCAGCTCCAGATTTGACTAGCAGATAAACTGACCCGATTTTACTGTAACTAATTTAGAGGATGGGATTCCAGTAACCTTTTAATCAAATAGATGGGACGTAAAGGTGAGCATGGCCTAAGGTACGGAGCGGCTTTTGGAGAAAGCACTTTATTTAAAAACAGGCTGGCAACAGAAGGAGTGCTGTGAAGCCCTGTGATAAACCCTCTTGCAGATATAGTCAGCTAGCCAAACCATCCTGTCAGATCAATGCCTGAGGAGAGGCAGAGAGGGGAAAGAGAGGTGGCGAGAAGGGGAAGAGAGCAAAACACGGGTGAAAAGGGTCAGCAGGGAGGAAAGCTAAACCCCAGAAGCAAGCAAAAGATTGTGTGTGCAGTGCATTTATATTTTAGCGTGTGTGTGTGTGTGTGTGTGTGTGTGTGTGTGTGTGTGTGTGTGTGTCAACCCCAGCTGGGCAGACATTTACTTGACATGCTGATAGGGATTTAAGCAGTGGGTGGGTGGTGTGTCTGACCAAGGTGAGTGAATGAGCAGAGAAGGGGAGCTGGTGGGGATCGGAGGATGATAGGAGGTGGAGGTGGAGGGGGGTGGCGGCAGACCAGAGGGGCTCACAAAACTGCCGTTACTAAGCTTGATTTCAGCGCGAGGTGAGATGATTAGTAGGACGGACGCAGAAATGAGGAGGAAAATGGGGAGCAAGCGAGGTGGGTTTTTATAGGAGAACCCTCCAGGCTATGGAAGAGAAGGGGGACTTGTCTATTGAGGTGATGAGGGAAAGCGGGTCTTTCTTTCAGACAGTCTAATGAAGCATAAGTCCCCGATGAAGAATGGAGGCAGGCTACCGCAGGCTGGGTTAGCTTGTGTCTGCTCTGCTCCTCTCCATTTCTCCCCTTTTCTCCTCTCCACCTCTGTCCTCTCATTCCCTCACCTCCCCTCCACATCCCCTCTTTCTGCTCTCCTCTCCCCTCCTCGTGTACTGCAGTCCCTCCTCTTAAAGGGCTTACACTGTTTATTTCAAAGCGGCGTAACGTGCCGCAAGCTCGCGCTCGCCTCTCAGATGATGATGATGATGTGGATGATGAAATGGCAATGATACGATGACCAGCAGCATTTCACCAATAAAGAGGATTGCTATTGATGGGCGGCTTCATCAAGAAAATGTGACTCATGGCAAAGCAACACATGGAATTAGTAAATGGCCCAGACTGAGATACAGCACACTGTATCAGAACAGAATTTTGATCTGAATTTTAACATTTAAAATAATTTCCGCAGCCAAAGCATTCAAAACAGCTACATGCTATGTATGGCGTGCACGTGCGATGAACCCCGAGCCGACATGTTAAATTACAGGAGGCAGCAGACTGAGACAGACAAGGGGGGCTGTCAAAGTGTCTGACTGGGTTTGACTGTATTTGGCTGGGGGTTGTTTGACCAGGGGGTTGACTGGGCTGCAGGACTGATTTCTGGCTCGATTTGGCTCAGGGCCGGCTGGAGACTGGCCAGAGGCTGACTGAAGGGGGTTGGGTTCCCCTGCTTCTCAGCTCAAGTTGTCCCTGGAGCGAAGCAATAAGAAGCAGCTTATAAAATAAGCAAACACAGAGGCAGCTAACAGACAGCCAGCCAGCCAGCCGGGGATGAACGGCAGATGAACCACACACAGGCGCACACACACACCCCCCTGACCTTGACCCTTGAGGTCCTACCTAACCTTTTTCTGAATGGACGTCAGTGCAGCTGGGGCGTCTAGCCGTGAACTAACTGCGACCCCCTCCCCTGCACAGACCCCTCATTGCCTAATAATTTCGCCGGTTCCCACGCTTGATTACGAGGATGCTGTCTCTGCACCTGAATGGAGCAATTTAATATTTATGTGGGCCGCTATGCTCCTGTCTGTCTGTCTGTCTCTAAGGGCAACAACAATTCCAGGATCGTCTGAGGTTTGGATGAATAACGTGCTAAACATGAATCCGAATGTTTGATTTTCAATCCGGGAAGCTTTTCTTTCTTTCCACACAATATTATTCCTCTCTGCTTTACGCCTCAAATTGCATCTGCGGTCTCTCTCGGTGGCTCGTGCATATAAACCATTCAGCCTGAGCACATACATACACTATGTAATGTACTGTGTGTAGGGGGGGGGGGGAGGGGGTGTGTGTGTGTGTGTGTGTGTGTGTGTGTGTGTGTGTAAGTAAATATACACGTTATTCAGGGGGTTCAAACCCCTCCACCTTCACATTTTCATTATGGCCAAATCTCAGGCCTGTGCTACAGCAGCGTGGCCTTTTGCCAGCGAGCAGGCAGTTTAATCACACATACAGCACTACTCCATTTTCATTTCCTTTTCATACAGCCTCCATTCCACTCCGGCTTCATAATTCTCCCCTCAGAGCTGTCTAGCCAGTCTGAGTGTTTGCAGCCTGTTGAAATGACATAATCAGTGACTTGGATAAATGCCTGACTGTTTTTCCTTGAGTCTATAATCAGACTTGGGGCTCAGTGTTGCAGCTCTGAGGAAACAGCAGCAACACTTGACTCAGGAATTACTTCCTAAGGAGAGTAGTTTCACATAAGGAATTTGGTTGAGTATCAATGAAATGCACTTATTTTGGTCTGCCAAGTGCGTCTTGACAACTAAAATGATTGTTCTTATTTTCAGAAGCAGACAAAATTAATAATTTTACCACAGGCAATCTGTTTAACACACTGATATCTTAAGCATCAGGATTATTAAAATGATTAAAATTAAGCATCTTTATTGATGAATGTAGATGTAGAAAATGTAGATTCATTAAAAATGTGAAAATAGGTGCATTAAAAAAGCTTTTCTGATTATTTTGGCTGTGCAATCTCTTCAAAATAAAATGTCATTCAGTCTCTTTAAAATAGAATGACAGTACTCCCACACAACAAACACAGTTACTGCAATTTTAACATCATAAAAGGAAAATCTTCATATGGGGGAGTTACCTGAAAACGTTAAATCAAAAATGACCAATTTACCTTTTGTGCTGTATTTAAAAGATACCAACACAGTTATTCAAATTTCATTTTTCATTTGAATGATCAAGTGTTTCGAGAAAGAACCAATCACTTATTTGTTTGGTCTCAACAAAGAAAGAAAGAGGGTGAATTGAGCGATGGCTGTAAATGCTTTCAGCAACTATTACTTCTGTGGGTGGAACACATTCAATCAATACCTAAGCAAATAAAAAGCAGTGGGCAGTCTGAATGAGAAAAGCTGCAGTGGACTGGACAATCACGCAGACACACACAAATGAACACATTTCATTCAAATTCAAGCCACTCCATGAAAATGAAATACACCCCTAAATACTTGCTTTATATAATTTGATAAAACTGTCTGACTCTGAGGGTTGAGACCACATTCACATTTTGATCTTCCTATTTTCTAGTGTGTTGAGGTTTATGGTGGGAGACGTTACATTTCACTCTAACCAAATACTGCTTTTAATCATGCAATAATCTTATTGGAATAACCTTTTGTCATTAACAAAATGCTTTCACAATTTTTTCACTCATTTAGACAAAATTATACATATTTTATATGATGCAGAGGCCCGTCATTTATGTACTTAAGTAAAATATCCGTGAAAATCATTTGGTTATAAATCATACGGAGCATGTGGAAGACTCCTGTATGTGGCTTTGCTGTTGTGGCCTTAAAGCCTGTGAGAACAGAAAGAGTGGATATTGTCATTTTGCTCATCTCCCATAAAGTGTCTCAAACACACATAGGCATACACAGACTACTATATTCACACACATGCAATATGTCCACCTAACGCAAGGTGTACTGTACCATCCTGCCTGTTCTCTTTGTGTTGAATTATGCATAATGGCAGCAGCGTAGTAACATGGCTATAACCGTTATTAACATAAAAGCTTTCTGCAGGAGATGGTGTTAGGGTGCGTGTCCTTTCTTTCCTTTGAGTAAGTTGGAATGGACACATTCATAACCACGTGATATAGATTAGCATCCAAGTGTGTGTGTGTGTGTGTACATACGTTATGTGTGCATGAGCTCGTATGTAACAGTTATGGTGGCTGACTAGCATACGTGGTCGGGTGTTGTGTTCATCTATAGTTCTTCACAAAACATATGGCCCCTGTGGTTTAAATTTAAATATACAAATGAGAATAAAATAGCACCACCCCATTGATCCCCCATGAGCCAGACAAACTACTCTTTCTTCTTATAAAGACTTAATACCCACCTCCCTGGACTTGTCCTCCATCCCTATCCTTCCACCAAGGGAGCCCCTTCTACAGTGCCCACACACACACATCCACATTCAAGCTTATATGACAAAAAATGTTGAATCTGCCTCTTTTATTTTCTCACTTTCACTCTGTCTTCTTCTTGTTGACCTATTTTTCTAACTCTTTCTGAAACTTAGTTTCCACAAGATTTATTAACATGGAAAACAATTGCTAAATGAAAATACACCATTAAATGGATGAATGAAATCAATTCACTGTAGCACGTCTGGATTGGTGTTGCCTCACTGTATCGTGAGAGCAGATTTGAGCCTGCCTGTCTGTTTTCTTGACTGCCAGTTCCCCCCACAAATGGATACAGTAGACTGCAGCCCCTTCCAGGCTAACTACAGCTAGCGTGGGCTTTTTACACTAACCTGCTCTCCACCTCAGCCTCATCAGTGTCACTATGGGCTGAATAGACAGAGGAGCTTCATTAAAATTCCCTGGGTCTGATAGAGAAGACGATAACAGGGGTAAACCAGCCTTTTGTGGGTGGGTAAATGACAGCAGTGGTTACCACACGACTTAAAAAGATTATTTATTTCCAGATCCCCCAAACAGATTTCAAGGACAAAACATAGCCTGTAATTTGCTGTAATATAAGCAACTATTTAGTACTGTCCCTTTGTCATGGGCTCTTCCTGAGAGAGACAGATAGAGTGTGTGTGTGTGTGTGTGTCGTCATCCAGTCCTTGCTGTGAAGTTCAAGGCTTCACTACTACAGACCGACAACAGATACCATACAGCAGGCCTTCAGAGTGGACGATAGCCTATTTCCAGGACACAGACAATTCACCAAATCGCTCTCTCCAATAATTAGCGCCGACAGGTGAAAACGGCCACGAATGCCACGGGAGTTCACAATGAAACGGACAATTGCACAAACACACTATAGACCCCAGACACCGACACAGATAAACACACACAACATAAACACACATGTCAATGCACAACAGCAGCAACAGAGGATCCATCAGCACAGCTAACACCACATTAAGACCATAAAGCACCAATACATCTCCTGCTCCACGTACACAGCCCGTATCCTGCTGCTTCTGCACTGATACCCCTGATCCCCCTGAGCTTTGACAAGGCGTAATAAAGCCTGTATGAAGCGCCGCATTGTGTGGGGAGAACACAATGTTGCATGCTGAGTGCTGTGAGAAGGGCGTACACCCGTGGGTCCCACGGCGCAGCAGCGCACCAGGGCCTATAGCAGGGAGTGCTGAGCATGCTAATGAGGTCATTATGTTATGCCTCTCCCTAGCTCCTGCTCTCCTTTACAGTGTGAGCTTTGCCTGTCAGAGGAGGCAGGGTACCCTGGTAATGCAGCCAACCACAGATGTCACATATGGCACAATCAGAAGACACACGAGCGTCTCCCAATGAGTCGCACAGAGAAAGACAGGGGTGACGCTCCATTTTTCAGCTAGCATCAAAAGCACCAACACGGCATCAGTGATTTGCATAAGGTGAGCTTAAAGAAAAGTAAAGGGGAGGGCAACAACAGGGCTAATTGTTCCTGTTGTATATTCGCACAGGATTGTGTTTCTTTTTTCCCCCCCTTTTATGCCAGCGGCTATTATTTACAAGCAAGGGGGAGGGGTTAAGTATCAAGCACATGCAAATGCAATTACAGGATATTTGCATAGCCGTTAGTAATTACAGGGCAGATGGCAAACAGTGGGCATTAAAAAGCGACCGGGCGCCATCTTGGCTGAGGGAGACAGCTGGCAGACAGGAATCGGCCATTTTGTAAGCATGGGTCGCTGCCAGGCTGAGGCGTAGAGAGGCGCCAGTCTCTCTCTGTGTGCCAGGAGATTGGCAGGCGAGGGGGAGTTGCGCTTTAATACCCTCCATGGTAGAGGCAACAACAGCGAACTCCTCCAACAGTCAGTGACAGTATGATCACAGCCCAGGGCTCCTGTTGAAAGCTGCCTGAGGAGATCAACTACAACACTTTAAAAACACACATGCCCCTCTGAGCAGAGATGGTATTTTATCAGATCACTGTTACCAGAAGGGGAAATATTTCTTATTTCTGATATTCTCCCTCCTTAGCTCAATATGGCTTTCAGAGTCAATTGGTTTTATTTACCACAAAACAAGCACTGAAGTGAAGATACTGTACTCACCAAGAGGTATAAATCCCGTGGTGATCTCTGGTTTTATTTTAGTTTTCATGCTTGCAAAACTGTCCACCTGTCCTGTAATGTCCTTCCAAGTCCCCAGGTATGTACAGTACAGTATGTTTTGCGGCATGACCTCTCCAAAGTGTTCAGCTGGATGTTTCTGTCACTGACCACCATCAATTTTGCTCTAAAACATCTGACAAACGGGTCTCTTTGTGTGGAGAAGGACTTTTGTAAAACGTGGAGGAGAAAAAAGTCAAATGAAAAACCAAGTAACATCGGACGGGGGGGGGGCACTGAAATACTGCCACTAGTGTCCTCGTCATCTCTCATTCAATTAGCAGCCATTCACTTGCTGTGGGATCCTGCCGCACAGCAGTTAGTGGACTTCAGGTGCTATTTCCACAGACATAGCGAGAGAGGTATGAAAGCCTGGGCCCGCCTTCCTCTCTTCCATCTTATAGATCAATACTGCACTGCCATATCCTCTGATGGGAGCTGCTGTAGTGAGGATAAGAAAATCTAAGGCGAAAAGACAGGTTGTGTCTGATACAGTGGATGAAAGAAAAAGTTCATATTGTCCTTTCATCCTGGCTCATGCGATCTTAGGAATATTGTGCGCTACGTGCTTGGAAGTGAGACTGAGCAGAAATGTGTACGTGTACCGTCTCAGATGGATCCATCTATTCAAACAGTTAAGGTGGAATGAGTAATAATAGGGAGGGAGCTGGAAGAAAAGAGTCCTTCAACGTCCTGTCTGCTTCTTCCGTTTCTCTCCCTCCCTCACTGTTTCCGTGTCTCTCTGACTAAGTTTTATCAAGTGGTGTTGGACGCAGCAAAAACCCCTCTGGCTGAACCACACACAAAGACTCTCTGTCTCTTTCCTTTCCCTTTTTCTCTTTATTTTACACACTGACACACACACTGCGTGTGGGGCGGTTGCAGGGTTAGGGCCCTGGCCCTGGCTGGTGCTGGGACTGCTGGAGAAAGATAGAAAGAGAGATGGAGAGAGGAGCTGGGAGCAGTGTGGTGGTGGTTGGTCCCTGGGCTCCGAGGCCTGCAGGCGGTGCTGGGCAACCTCTGCTAGCCTCTCTCCTCTGTATTGATTTCTGCTGCTCCGCGCTGCTCCGCTCTGCCGCGGAGGCTCCTAGCCGGCGGGGATGAGAGCTCGGCTCACCCGCCTCACCTGCCTCTCTCCTGGCTTGGCTGGCCTAGCCTGCCCACTCTGCCGCAGCTTTCGCTGGCCCCTGCCGGCTCCCCGGGACCCCTCAATGCAGCGCCGGGGCCACAGGAGGAAGGCAGCCAGAGAGCCCATGGCGATCCACAGCTGCGTTCACCTGCTCTGGGTTCACCCGCTTCGAACCACCTCCTCGAACTGCTTCTATCCTTCTCTCCTTCCATCATTCCACCCACTCTGCTTCTCTTTTTCCTCCTCCACTGCCTCCTCCTCCTCTTCTTCCTGCTGTACACAAACAACCAGAGACAGAGATGGAGAAAAAACAAGTTAAACTTTCAGCATTTTACCCACTCTGAATGTCAATCCTGGTCTTTGATCAGCGGGAAGTCGGGGGTGAGGATTCTGGCATTCTCTCTCAGCCAGTAATGTGAACCTGCTAACCTTGGAGAGCAGAAACTGCTGGGATTGGAGGCCTGAGAGTTAAGTGTGTCAGGCAGAGAGATGGTGTCTGCCAAAGGTACTCTCAGCTATTAGATTCTGATGTGCTGCAGATAGCAAAATATAGTGAGAGTGGGCCCATTATAAAAATCACCACTGCGTCAATAGAATACATTAGAAATATTTACAGGGAAAGTTTCTCTTCAACAACCACCCTCTTTGACTCTCCCTTAGCTGCACGAGCCCACTGAGTATTATATTTATTTGCCCTTAATGGTTAAAAATAACAAAAGCAACATTTAAAACTGACGGGATATTTCAAACTACCCTTCTCTGTTTGCGCCATAGTGAGTGTGAAGGAATGGAAATGTTTCGGCCAGAGCAGTGGTGCTCTATAGAAACTTTGTCAAAGAAAACATCTCAGCTTTTGTATCATCTAGAATTATTCAAATGGGTTCAGTAGCCCTCTTCTTATGATAATAGCAATTGGGGGGGGGCATTTCTTTGAGGATTCGTGGTCCCATTGTGTTCCTCAGCAGAGAAAGAGCCGTGGCCAAATTCAACCCCCACCACCTCACATTGGACCGCGCTGCACCAACCACATAATCTCCAAAATATCCGCGCCGCAGCCACCACAGAGCTGTGACAGCCCCTCTGTCCACCTCTCTCCACCCTTCTGCAGGCCTGAAAAAGAGACTAAAACCCACGGGCTGACTGCCAGGGGAATAGAGAAGTAAAGTGTAGAGGTTTAGAGTCGGTGGGCCGGCGAGGCTTTGGAAGTTAGAGCTGTCTGTTAAGGAGAGAGTGAAGGGGGTGCGAGGGTGGCGTGGGGGTTACACTGTTGGGACAAGAGAAGCAAGTTTGGGAGAGGGGGGCGAGTTGAGTTAGGGGGACATGGATGGGGACCAGGGGTGCGGTGCATGTCTCAGACACAATAATACTATTCATTGGGCTCAGACATGGGTGTTAACTCCCCTCTGACAGCGCACAATGGGACTTGGCGGCATTCAGGCAGCCTTGGTGATATTGTTAGTTCAGGGCTGCATTCTCCCTGCCGCAGGATAGAGCGCCCGCATTGTACCCGTCCGGCAGGATGGATGGTGGGAGGTTTGAGAGGTGAAAGGCAAAGAAAGAGTGAACAGTACGTTTGTCTATCTGTCAGTGCTGAAGGAGCGAGGGGCAGAGGGAACAGAGGGCGGCGAAGGTGGGGAGGGGCGGTTGAGGTGGTGGTGTTGGGGGTGTTTTGCCCCATGGCATTGGACTTGTTTGTTTCAGGGGGGAAGAAATAAGAGGAGAAACTGAGGATAAAAGAGACTGTGCAATAAATATTACTCAAGCAGCCAAGTGCAGGGCTAAAGAGGCATTAAAGGGGGACACAGACGGAGCGAGGAAGGCATGGTGGCATTTTATGAGAAGAAAATGCAGCGGGCTTGTGCGCTGCTTTAAGATTTTGATGCATTTTGTCCGTACGGCTCAAAAGAGGGGGAGGGGAGAAGAGTGGAGAAAGGAGAGTGACAGAAAACGATAACTGTAGAGGTTGCTGCTGTTTGTGACTCGGATGAGGTGACATCCAACTACCACGAGACCAAATTTTCCAGAGGAGAGGAGAGGAGATGCTCTATATAATTCTCAGGGAGAAGAAACTAAGAGAGCTGAACCAGCACAGTAGGCATTAGGGAATGCAAGCTGTGACTTAGACATGGACATAAGTCAGGTTTCCATCCAAATGTTGTGCAAATTTTAACCGAATTTCCAGAAATTCAATACGAATGAATGTGTGCTTAATCGGCTACTGTTATGCGAAAATTAGGCATTGGTGCATTGAGATAAATAGTTGGCGGCACTAATTCTCCAAACTGGAGAAGCAGAAGAAGAATGGCGCAATGAGATTAAATAATTAAAAGAGCGTCAGTCAAACCTCAAATGGTGGAAAAGATGATGGAATGTTATTTTACTTATTATACATTTATGTTTACTTCGTGTATTAATGTGAGGAACGTTACAGTCTCCTTGTCGAAATATGAAATCCTGTAGAGCAGCAACTATTAGTCGACTGACGGATTAGTCAGTCAACAGAAAATCTATTTTGATACTTGACTAACCTTTTAAGTAATTTTTAAAATTAAAATGCGAAAATGTACTGCTTGTCCCTAATATTTTGGATTCATGGAACTGTTGTTTGGAAAATACAAGACATCTGATGACATCACCCTGGGTTACAGGAAGGTGTGATGGGTTTTTTCCACCGTTGTCTGATATTATATACACAAAACTATGAATCAGTTAATTCGAGAAAATAATACGCAGATTAATAATTTGCAGCCCTAAAATCATACAAAGGATGAAAGCATGCTCAGCTTTGTTAAACAAGTGGATCTCTCTCATTGAAATGGACTTGATGATGGTATTACTTGGACGCGTCACATAAAAGGCAACGCTATGTTGTCATATGGGCTCACAGACATCGGATTCCTGTGGAAGCTGCAGCCACTGAACATCTACCTCCGACTGAGTACTTCACATTTTATGAAGGTATTGTAAATGACAGCAGCTCTACAGTGGCAGTAAGGTATTGGTGGAAAAGACAAAGATATAAAAGGATGAAGTATATACGGCTTCACACACATGTATCTAATCACTAGACATGACACACACACACAGTATCACTGCTCCTTCTGCACGAAACAACCTGCTTTCATGAACAGTACTTTGTTTGTTTCCCCTCTGGTAAACTCTGACCAACCGTTCCCATAGCAACCTTACCTACTTGTTCCCTGTGTGAATGTGTGTGTGTGTGTGTGTGTGTGTGTGTAAGAAAGAGGAAAAAGAGAGAAAGAGAGGTATGTGAGGTTGTGCAAGGCTTGGAGCAGGACTTCCTGCTCTTAATACAACAGATCCCGTTAATGAACGCCTCAATCCTCAGTGAACTTTGGATCCTTCTGTGACATCTAAAAGCAACAAGCTAAACTTTCACCCAAAGCATTCCCACCCTTCCCCTGTTATAGACAACTGCATTCACTCTCAGCAATATGGAGTCAAACTGTCCTCCTCAGATAAGGAAAGAGCCAGCGGTGTGATGCTGGGCTGTCAGGCACACACGGGCAGGCCAGGGCATGGCTCTCGTCAGGGGTCTAATGCCCTTCAGGGGTGGCTGAGGTAGTGAGGGTAGTGCGCTTTGTCCCCGGTGGGGGGATTACACTGGTCAACCAGCACAGACAATGTACCCCCCTCCTGGGATGGGAGGACCAACCTGCTCTCTACCAATGATAGGGGCAGTCAACTGATCACTAACTTAATTAAGGACAGAGGGATGTAAGAGAGGAGGAGGAAGGGTGATGCAAAAGACAGAGGCTGAGAAGACGTAGAGGCAGGGGTGATAAAAGCGGGGATAAGGAAGAGAAAGTGAGCGGAGAAGAAAGCCTGGAGCCAAGGAGCACAGCGACACGCTAAAATAAGAAGAGGCATGGAGTTAAAAAGAGAGCAATGGGAAGCATCGGAGGGGTGAAGAGAAGGCTTCTCTAGCACAGGATTAGGGGAGGGAAGATGAAAGGATCAGGTCTAACAGAGGACAGGAAAAAGGCCAGGAGAGATGGCCAGGGGAGGGAGACCGGGAACTTAAGCATGGAAAATCATGTCGAGGGGGGAGAAAGAAGAGAGGAAGCGAGCTCAGGTGTCCATAACCTCGAGGCACTGCATGGTGGAAGGGACCTTTTTTTAGAACAGGGGCTCAATGTGAAAACACCTTCTCTGTTCCCTATTTATGCCACAGCACACACCTATTCAAATCCAATGACAAACGCGGCAGATAATTCTATTACGGAGGACTTTAATAGAGGATATTTTGGGGACAGTTAGCGGGCCCAGGTAGCATAGCTCAGGCTCTGATATGGCTCTGCAATACTTACAAAAACAGGGATTTGGCAGCACTGCTGATTGAACATGCCAAATCCCATTTGTCGGAGGGCTGTGCGCGTTTGTATCGACACTCTGTAACCTTGTAGCTCCGTAAAAGGAGACGTCAGTGTGTGTGTGTGTGTGTGTGTTTGTGTGTGTGTGCATGTGTGTGTGTTTTCCTGGTGGGCAGGCAGGTGGGTGGCACGGTTCAGCTGGATAGGAGCACTGGTCTAAACTCCCCTCCATCCATGCTCCTGTCCATCCCTTCATCCTTCCATCTTTATGTCGACCATCCACTTTAATTCCCTCTCCTTGTAAAAAAGGGTGACAAGAAGGAGATAGAGAGGCTTTCTCAACACTCCTTTTCTTGCTTTCCCTCCCTTCCTCACCCCTCCCACCCTCCGTTCCTTCCATCCCCTATGGTGGAGCTGCCAGACAGGAGTGCTCAGCAGCTCTCCGAACGTTATTGATCCTGAGAGCAAGCCGGCCAGGGAGTTGGTGTCTCACCCTCTCTCTCTATCTCTCCTCCCTCCATCACACACTCATCCCCCACCACAGGCCGCAACTTTTTTCTGCCTCCCTCCCTCCCTGCCTCTACTTCATTTATCAAGGTTAAAGAACTCTTATAAAAAAGGGAAGAGGGGGTCGCCTGGATGTTATCTGACTTCATGAAAGAAATCCCCTCAGGCCACTCCACTAGAGGAGGATGCTCTTTGCCAGACCCAACTCTACACACACACACACACAAAACACGCAGTGGCACCAAGCAGCGGCCCACTCATAGCCAGTCAGAAATAGAAAGTAGCATGTCCGGTTTGGTACACAGCAACAGGACAATCAGGAATAAAAATGAAGAGGACGTATGAGTGGCCAGTACCACTTCCTTAGAAGGCACAATTTCTAAAAGAGTTTAAACATCGCAACTTCCTCTTTTAATTTTTAATAAATATTTTCGTAATGCTTTATAGATGCCATTAACAAGCCATTAATAAGAACATATTTTGGGTTGCCAGGTGTACCGCAGCCTTTTTCCAGAAGGTAAGTTGTTGTTCAGTCAACTAAAGCTACAGTATCTTAAAAGACCAAGTATGTCATGCTGGATTTTTGCAACCTGTTTTTAGAGCTGAAATAATTAATTGATTGGTCGATCGACATTTGGCACACAATTTGCAAACATTTTGAGAATGGATTCATTGTTTATGTTTATCAAGTATCAATGCCAAGAAGCTTCTTAAATGTTAATATTTGTTGGTTTTCTTTGTCCTCTGTGATTATAAACCTTTCTCTCAGCAACTTCCCCTTTAAATTACTGTTATTACGCCTATAAAGCCTTCCAATCTTGCATGGCCCATATGTAGTTAACAACAACAGCGACAGATTTTACCACTCAAAATTCAAAGGTTTGAAATTTTAAAACCAGACTATGTTTTGAGTATGTTGGAAGAGGTCAAGAGTCTTGGCAAATGTCTGCGCTGACTAATACAGACACTGACATACATGATAGTCATTGCCACTGATGCAGATTATGACAAGGACTCGGCTAATTAGAAATACACCTCTCCATGCAGATGACCAGATAATGGCCAGAACAATGGCTCACACATTAGGACACAAATCCTTTTCTTCCTTCCCCTATTCAAACTGCTACTACGTTTATGCTGCACATGCACAAATCTGTGTCGCATCTTCTTTTTCATTTTACTGCGGTTGGCATCCAGGCCTTGCATTGCATCTACTTCCTTTTGTCAGTGCTAAAAAGCTCCCACCAAAGCAGGATTCATGTGTGCATGAATTGATTACTCAGTCTGTGCAGGAAGCCCCGCCCAAAGCCAGGTGTTTGACAGCTTGGCCCTTCAAGGAATAGCAAAAATAATAAGAGAAAAGCAAAAGCAAACGGTGAAATAATTATTTGCCTTTGTATATCGACATTTATTTATTCTTTTATTTATTTTGCTTTATTCTTTCCCAGATTTATTATTTTTATGGCATTCCTATGACTCCATATTTTATAGACAGCGGTAGACAAACGCAGGTTTCTAATTTCTAGCTGGTGACTGACAATTATGCCGGCTGAAATAACTGATCTCTGGCAGATTTTAGCAGATGTTGCTAGTTAGCTAGCTCAATAAGCTAACAATAACTCCATGAGTTGCTTGAAACGCAGCCTCCGGCTGACATTATTATGTTTCCAGTCGACTCGTTTTGAAACAATATTTAATTCTCTACTTACACTTTTGCTCCACTCCACCCTCCAAACTGTCGAGTATTACAGGCCCATGCCTACTGCTTCAACATGTGCTCCAAACACTCCAAAGCTTCACA
The DNA here is from genome assembly GCA_036023855.1 of Gadopsis marmoratus. NCBI lineage: Eukaryota > Metazoa > Chordata > Actinopteri > Centrarchiformes > Percichthyidae > Gadopsis > Gadopsis marmoratus. The sequence continues at coordinate 17,128 of JAVQJF010070083.1, forward strand.
TGCCGGCCATGCCTAGTTACGGTTGCTAAGCTCTAACTACCACTGTTTCAGGGAAGGGTTTCATGATTTTCCCTATTTTATTACATTTTACAGACCAAAAGAATAATCAGTTAATTGAGAAAATAATACATACCATAGATTAATTGATAAGGCAAATAATCATTAGATGCAGCACTAGCTGTTTTTATTTATGGATATAGGTAAAGGGTACCTTTTAAAGAAGTGGTACTAAATAATTCACAACAAAACAATACAAAGAAGTTCAATTGGAAAGTTAGTTTGCACAAAGACCAGATCTGGAAATTTTAAGCTTCATTCATACAAGGAATACAGTATCTGCATTTCCGGCCTTTTTTTTTTTTAAGAGCCTCTAGCTGCTATTGTCCCTGTTTGTAAAATGACTGGAAATGGCTCTACATGTGGAGTACATCCTGTCTTCCATTGTTACTGCTTTCACTCTCCCCTATAAAGGCCTGCCTGCACTCCAGGCTACAAACGCAACGCAAAAACACAGCAGCAGCACATTACAGAGCCCCCCTCCCTTTGTGCTCAGTAATTGCCACAATGCATCTTCTCGTCCAGCTAATTAAGTGAGTCTTTCCCATTGTCTCCCAATACTATCACCTCGTCACACAGCCAGAGCAAAGGCTTGGAAGAAATACAAAGGCAGCAGTCCAAACAGAGAGAGGATGAATGACAAAGGCATGTGTCTGTGTCCTAGTAAATGTTTGCCAGTAGAACAAGCTGCTGTCTGTGTTTGCCGGTGAGCTGTAAATACCACATTACTGCTGTCAGACCAAAATCTTCATTCTCCATAAAGTCGTTTCAGGAATCAGAGGGGAAATGTCTCTTCTTTTAGATTGACAGCATTGTAATTTATAAAATGATAACATGAGGGACTGAACATTTTCACTACTGTTAGATGCCAATGTAGGCATTAACATAAACAATAAAACTGGAGTGTTAAGAGTTATTTGGCTGATGACCATGGCAGCCAGTTATAAAGAGGATGTGCTTAGAGAAAGTGAATAAACTGTAACATTACAGCAAGTCCCCATCCACTCAAAAATGTGTTCTACTTAATGTTACTTCACATGGATGTTCGACCTTCACTGTGCAGAATGAATGAATGTTTTCACATTCATCTGTTGAAGGTGGAAAGCTTCCCTTTGCAGACCTTAAATCTGATTTTAAGATGTGTACCTACCAGCAGAATTTGTGACATCAACTTGTTTGGAGGCCAATCATGGTCCAGTAGCTTACAGAGGTGTGATGACACTGAGAACAGCTTGTGTCCCATTGTTACATTTTCAAAATGGACAATATTGGCATATTAAAAGATTCTAGGTTTTTTACAATTAGTGAAACAGATTAGATGTCATTTTAAGATTTTTTTAATGATGTAATTTTGTGAAGAAATAATATCAGACACAAATGACAATTCAAAGCACAGTGTTTTAGATTTATATAATGCATGCCTCAAGAGGATCTTTATCTTATCTGATGCCACCTGTGTTTGGAACAAACAAATTGTTTCCTTTATGTTCATTTAGTCAATTCAAAAGTCTACATCTAGCCTTACTAGCCTCACTCATCCCATACAAAAACCAATAACTATTGCAGCACAGTTTGACAATTCGATTCAGTATACTTAAATTGGCATGACATTTGCCATTTGTTGCCAAAGCACAATTACAATTATGAAAGAAAAAAGTTACAAAATTAAATTAACAAAATCAATGACTATATATCACAATATAAATCAGAATAAGATTCATTATTAATGAAACACTTACAGGAAGTAATCCTGGAACAGGTCCAGGAATGAGCTTGGGCATTTAACTAAAATTACCATCAGCTCCCACGTCTAAAAAAAAAAACATACAAAGAAAATATTAATAATTTCACTTTGGAGACCGTAACATTGCTCTACCAGCATAACTGCACAAAGATGTGAATTCATTCAAGGAGAGCACTGAATTCCACTGAATTCTTGTGTGTAATATCCCGGATATTTCCTAATATCACACCATGCATTACACTCTCAATAGTCAAACTATATCAGCTTCAAACTGCCATGACTTCACTACGTGACTTGTGGTAGTACTTGATGGAATCCATAATGAATAAATAGAGAAAAGTGAAAACAGGTGCTTTTGTTTCCCCTTCTTCTTCATTTTCTCTCTGTTAAGGCCTTTTGTGTGGCTAACCGAGGACTTTTAACAACTACGTTATTGGAGGACACAGACCAACAGACTCGTCTAAATTCCACTTGTCTTTAGAGTTGCTATGAGAGCCGCACAGACAGACAGACACTCGCTCCACGCTCAAGTCCACTCGCTGACCTCTCAGGCCAGACACCCTCTTCCCAACGGCCCAAACGCTCCCCCTAAAAATAATCAACCCTTCCTTGAACCTCTACCACCCCCACCTCCCTCTTCCCATCCTGAACGCCTTTCCTTCCCACACTCAAGTTCCTGTCAAGGCCCTGACAGACAGACAGACAGACAAGTAGGGTGACATCATGGTGCGGAGAGAGAGACAGAGGGGGCTGCCTGCCTGTCTGCCCCCAGCACCCACACAATACAGCAGGGCATCTGGCACTGGGGTGGTGGTGGGGGACCGGGTGGGGATCTGTCAGGACAAAGCGTTTACATCCCCCTCCCTGGAATATGATTATAGTTTGTAAATGGCGGCTGAGACGTAAATGTGTTAGGAGGAGAAGGGGCTGCGATGCGACGGTGGGAGGGTCGGTGGATGACACAGTTATGGGTGTAAACAGTGAAGAGACCAACAGATACATTAGTCCAAGCATATGAAGAAGACTTAATATGGGATGTTCATGAATGTCATAATGGAAAACCGTACCAGAATCTAGTGTAAGAAATCAAATAAAAAAACGGCCAAATCTTCATGTAAATGTTTTTTTTCGGCTGTTTTTGTTTTTCCCACAATCTGAAATTGAAACTACTCAGACTAGCAGGTGTAGTAGTGAAATCTGCATGTGTGTGTGTGTGTTTGGGCATGTCACTTGCAGCTTGTTAATTTGCAGGATCCAAGACAAAACAACGGTGCCAACGGGATAGAAATTGTTGTTATAATACCCTCTTTCTCGCTCTCTCTCTCGATCTGCAGCGGCCCCCACCTCTGTCTCTGTCTGAGAGGCTGTCTACTCGCTGTGTGCATACAAGTGTGTGTCTGTCTGTGTGCATACATAAAATAAATGAGCTGTGCGTATGCATTGTGCTAGGCCCACAGGCCCAGTGTATATATTAGAAATGTGACTTGACCCTGGCAGGCTCTAGTAGGGTTTCTGCGTCGCACTGGGCGTGGGAAAAAGGGGAGACCTCTTTTCACAGCTGCTCCGGCCGTTGCATTGAACCAATGGAGGTCCCCCCAACCCCGCCACCCCAACCTGCCTCTAATGCCCCCCCTCCCTTTTTTCCCCATTCACTCTGCAGCCTGCTGCCTTTCAGCGGACCCCTGTCCCTCCCTCCTGCGCTCTGTTCGTCACCCTGCTGCACCCCACCATCACAGCCACCACCAGCCTTTAATACAGCCACCTCGCCATTCAGCCAGTGTGCATTGAGATGCCAGAACCCTCTGAGCTTTAAGGGGGTAAAGAAAAACAACACAGCCAACTGGCTAATGAAATAAAGCAACTAATAACCGAAGCAAAATAAGGAACTAACCAAACTTACTGGCATCCCTCCTGCCCCACTCCTTTTTTACCTCATGAGTTTATTCTACTTTTTTAAACTCTTGTATTTTGTTCTTGAAACCCAATCTATCAATTCTATTTTTCTTGCTCTCACATTCTCTTCTCTCTTTCCTTCTCTGAGCCCCTCTGCAGAGAGACTTTAATTTATGTTAACATACGCCACCACTCTACACTCAGCACCTACCCACCCCTCCCACACATTCACCACCTCCCTCCACCCAGTGTACTCATTTGAAGAGATTTATTTCCTATCAAGCCATATAATTCAGAGGGTATAATTCAAATCAACTTTAAAGAACAGCCAAGCAGCACAGTTTATGTATATACAAATCTAGAAAGCCTGGTAAAAAAAATTTAAAAAACCTTCCCAGCAAACAGCAGGGTGTCAAAAGCAGATTGCCAAGTTTAAGAAACCATGGGTGGGCGTTGGAGTTTTGGTTTTGCCATTTCAGATAACCTATTACTGATAAAACTCAAAATCAGTCTGTTTAAACACATAATGTAGGCTTCATTTCATTCAGATACTCTTACTAATCTCACAGTATAACCATGCAAAGGCAGGCTTGGAGTGGAATCACACACACTCACGTGCGATTTTTAGAGAAACTTTAAAAGGTCACATAATGTGCAGAATAACTCCAACAGATTCTCAGGAGCAGTCCTATTGTGCTCTCTTGCCGCCCTGCTGATACACCTGGCGTGTTGAGGAAATGTTGAGAAGCAGCGAGGGGGCAGCGACGGGGGTAGGAGGGAGGGAGGTTGTAGCCAAGAACCTGAAAGGACTCCATCTCCCTTGGCCAACATGCCATGACGGTGTGGGGCAGCAGTCTGAATTGGTTTCTCTGGGGTGGTGGAGCTGGACAGGCGATGGCCAGATGAGCCCGAATGGGGAAGGAAAGGGATGGGGGACTGAGGGGGAGGAGATACGGTACACTGAGGTGTGTGTGTTTGTGCGTTTGAGAGAGAAAGAGTACGACAAAATAAGTGAGAGGGAGCGATGGCAGACTGGATCTGAGATACTGTAAATGAGCGGGATTACTGCCTCCCTCTCTCTCCAAGTCTTTCCATATACATGAGAGTGCTCGGCTGTGGAAGCAACACTGCTCTGTGTGAAATCACACATCCTCCGGCCCGCACTTCCTATACGAACAGTTGCAACAGGGTAAGACAACACGTGAATGCAGACCCATGCGTGCTAGCTCTAAATTGCTATTATGAATACAAAGAGGATGTGCAGAGTGTCACTTCTGGATTGATGTGTCTCTGCGTCAAATTTGGCCTGTAGCTATGCCTCCACTTCTAAAGCCCATGTCCAACCAAAGCTTGTTTGCATCGATTTATCTAGTTTGTGGATATGATATTGACTAAGTAGACCGGCAGCCCGTATCGAGTTGAAGCGAAGCGAAGGAGGTTTAAGAGGTGGTCGAACGCTATGGAGGAGGATAGCCACAGGCTGTGAAATCTCCTCTGATCTTCCCTTGTCTGATTCTCAAACGCAACTCTTTCTCTGGGGGGGCATGCTGATATAGAACTAGGCCAATGTCACAGAACACTCAGCTAACCCTGGAGGGGAAGAAAAAAAAGGAAAAAAAAAGAAATCACTGCTTCATCATCCGTTTCTCCCCGATGACGGATCTCAATCTCTGCGGATGGGGCTCCTCCCCTTTCCAGAGCTCCCTCCATCACTCCGTCTACTTTGTTCTCCGCAGGAGGTTGAACATGCACGAGCTGAGCACCATTCCCAGGCTTGATGGCACGCTATAGCAGCTGTGAGGACAGCGAAGGTAATCTTTAGTCGTGTCACTCAACACTGAGAGGGAAGCTGAGAGGGAAGTGAGTGAGTCACCTGGTTCTAGTTTCAGCCTTCCATCATCTTCAACATTATATGCAGCTATATAAACCCACACCTTGTAAGGTTTTGCCAGCTACTTAGCAGAGTAACTATGACAGCTGGGGCCAAAAGTCTCTGTGGATACCAGTCTGTAACAATATATATACAGCAATACGCTGCTTACCGCAAAGAGACAAAGATCTGCTGCATTCCAACAATAACACATCAGTGATCAGGCAGGAAATATGGTGAAAATAATAAAGGTGCTACTTCACAGCCACAAACTTAAACAGACACAGAGGGAGGGAAGGGAATTAGAGGTGTGAGGGACTTAGCCACCCTGGCAGTCTTTCCACATGAGCACACCTTGTGCACACACCAGCCCAAGCCCCATGTATCCTTAAAGGGATAAAAAGCATGGACAAAGGAATTAAAATATAGATTACACAAGTGGCCACCCTGCGTCTTATCTGCCAAAACCGAAGAATCTAACAAATTGGATCAGACGGTACAAAGCAGGGGGCGAGAGGGCGAGGGAAGCAGACGGGAAAGTGCACGCGTAAACGTCGAGAGGCACGTCCACCTCACCGCTCTTTTGTGAGAGATAAATTATGATGAGATCGGGACGTTTTAATGTAGACTTGTAATAACACTGCGTGGCTTTTCATGTCTCAGAACAAACTGGTTAAAAGTAGCAGTAGTAAAAGTAGTAAATAGTTCAAGTTCAAGTGGGTTTACAAATCAGCGGCATAGTAGCGTGTGATAGCACACCAGGGAGAAGATTATTTTGGAGTCTGACCTGCAACTTTGGAGGGATGAAGCCTTGTCCTGACCCACGGTGTGACCTCTGATCCCCAGAGCAGGAGGTGGTGTGAGTATCAATGTCCTGCAGGTCCAGACGCAGGCCCGCCTGTGTATTTCTGTGTGACTTCGCATCAGTCCGCACTGCACAGATTCCTGCAAAAACATGAAGCATTAAGTTGAGAGACGTTCACTCCTGCAGCAGGTCATAACCTCACTCCCCAATGTGTCTGATTCACCCTTTTTCTCTCTTACACAGCGTTCCTACCTCACTTGAAGTCCTCTATCATAGGAAGACACACAAAAAAAAAACAAAAAAAAATACACTTCCATCTTTAAATTCTACTATTATTAATAATATAATATCACCTGGCATTCTGTAAACAGGATTTTGGATATTTTGACTTAAATGTAAAATAACATACAATGTTAAATCATAAATAAAACGTTTCAAATTAAAGTTTTAATTTTGTTTGTCAAATAGAAAGGCAAAAATACATTGGTAGCCACTTCCTCATATTATCTGGGCTTCTATTAATGCAGAAATAACATAAGGCCTGCAAAACAAACACAAATTAAAATGGAGAAAGGAGTACAGGAAACGGCAAAAAGATAAATCTACTGTATTTAAAAGTGATTTCATTTGCACATTTAACGTAACCAAAAGAAAGTCTCCCTTTAATGTATCTGAATAGAATAATGAAATTAGTTCATATTGGAATATTGGAGAATAAGAAATTCTGCAGTTTTATATTGTTAGACTTGTGTGTGGAAAGTATATTTCTTATTTCAACAGTCAGTGGTGAATGCATGACAATAGCAATCTCTTCAACACACACATATGCACACACAGAGACACACACACACAAACACACTTCACAAGCGATTACGCAAAATACTCAAAGATTACATCCGCTGAAACCTGATGTCCTTTGCGGGTTTAAAGCCTGCATGTCAGCCTTTCAATTTTTTTTTCCTCTTTCACTTGCATGGGTCAGAGACTGTTGCTAGGCTACCAAACCCAGAATTCATAAGTTCAGAGAAAAGGTTTATATTGGCCATTGCAATTCAAGGTAAAATGATAATAGAAAATTGATAACGCTGAGCGGGATATGGATTTTGATGATATGGAATCAAATAGATCATGAACCAGAAATTGTTTCAGATTTGAATCAAACTGTAATAATAATAATAATAATAATAATAATAATAATAATAATAATAATAATAACAACAACAACAACAAAAATAACAGTCAAGTGTAAATAACTTAAATAAAAATATTAAAAACAAATTCTTTGGAGTAAGTTCCATTGACAGTTATGAGAAATGATCACAGAGCAATAAAAAAAAGTTACAAACATTATAAAATGAAGAAAACCATGGGAAAACGCTTTCCAGGAAGGACTAGTCATTTTTTACATAAAGACAACGATTACAGAAATTACAAGTCACAAACTGTGCAGACTGATTCCACGTCCAGACCTATTCTGTAATTGACAATATGCTGTCATGTTAATTGCACCCTGTAGAGATGGAAAATGTGGCACGTCCGGCAGCACACACACATCAACACACATGTACAAGTGCTCAAAAAACATGTGCATACACACTCATGCACACAGCTCTGCAATCTAGTGGCCAAGTGTGACACAAACAAGATAACATCTATAGGATGGTAGCTCGGAAATGCAGCAGGGCTGTAAACCTAAAACAATGGCTCTGATGTGTATAGGACAGTGTCTGGCTGCTTTGTTCCAAGAAACAACACTCGCCCTTATGCAACAACCAGAAGTACAACATGAAATTATTCAGCATTGTCAATGCAGTGGAAAGACAGAGAGAGTGGTGAAGAAAGAGAGAGAGGGAGAGAGAGAGATGCATACATACATGCATAGTGTATATACATAGATATCTGTGCTTCAGCAGGAAAGGCTACATACATGACAGGCATATATGCAGAAACACATCTCCTGTCCTAGCCTTTTATCTTCTCACCTCATTCCTTCCCCATCCTTTTCAACCCTGTTCGCTCTATTCATCCCACTTTTTTGTTATATTTGTTTGTTAATTCCTCTATTGTAACAGCACGCAGAGTATAAATCAGAGCTTGTGGAACAAAAAAATTTCAAACAGATGTACATGGATAAATCACCGCGCAAGTCAATGGAAAGTGTAATGCAGCCTTATGGCAGGTGTTGGTAGACTAGACGTAGACTAGACAGGGCTCCATCTGGTGTTGAGGGCCTCCTCCTGATGGTGGAGAGGACCCAGACAGACACATATTAATGTGGGAAAACCGACGTCTAGCTTGCCTCTCAGTCACACTCCAGACTGCATTTCAATCTCAAAGGGCTCTCCCCATATCCTCCATTTATTACCCCTCAGCAATGCATTCATTTCTACTGCAACTGGCAAGAAGCTGGGAGGGTGGTGCCGCTGGCGTGACACTTGGTGCAGTCGTAGCACAGAACGCCATTGTCAAATCAAATGGAAGCATGCCGTGTTATTAACGCTTTAGCTCAATATTGCAATTAACCCACAAAAGGACAGACGTGCATTTGCAAAATATCTGGCAGATTCTGCACACACATGAAATCAGGACAGGTTTTTCAAGCTTTTATCAAATCACTGTACTTTTACAAAAATCACTGCAACTACAAAGGCTGCGTATATTCCAGTGGAAATAATACACGTTTTTATTCCGTGTATTGAAATATTGTCTCAATTACCATTTACTGCTTCCTGTCACATTCAAATTAAGACACAAGGTATCCCGACGCTCCTGCAGTGTTTCCTCGATGAAAACATTCATTTGCGCCACGCTTTATTAAACCACCAAAAGTAGAACTGCACAACCCGCACTGATAGCCTGAAATTATCATTAATATCATCATAATTACAATAGCAGACAACTGAGGTTTATAGCCTATTGTTTCACATCACACAGATGCCACTGCCAGACAGCACGTATTAACACACACAGCATGTGAGAGAAAGCTATTTCCTTGCTAGGTCCATGCTAGCTCCTTCTCCACCTGCCCTGGCCGTGTGACGCAGTAAGCTGGGGCCTATACTAACAGTAGCACCGGGCTCTGTGCTGCTACACACTCAGACACACACACTCTCTCTCTCTGCCACGCAGAGCAGTTACAGCTTTAGCAGCCAACACAGAATTGGCTTTGTTTAAAATTCAACAGGCTCCACTTCAGAGCATACAGCCCATCACTCAGGCAGTCCTGGAACCAGACAGGTGCTACTCTCTGACTCGGATGGAGTGGAGAAAGAGGAGATGATGTGCAGACCAAACAGCATTATAAAACAGCCCTGAAAATCAGCCCAGTCTCTGGACGACCCGGCCGACCCTGCCCTCCCCTAATACTGCCTCCAAAATCTCTGCTTGGCCTGCTACTGTACATTAGCAATGGAAGCACACCTATTAGTGATATGTGGCATGTGCTGACATGGCCAAGTCCCCAACCAGTTATGGATATCGTTCATTAGAAGACATACAGTTTAGTGTCAGCAAGCAGTTCTCCTCCTGTGAGCTATAAGAACACACTACATCTGTGGAAACCTGCTCATCAGCAAATGTAGACCGGCTAGCAATACATCTGTTAAAAAAAAAAGGATACAAAGGTGCACTGCACATGTTGTGTCCCTGACTTCCCACAGGCCTTTTCTTTCTCCCAGCAGTGTGAGGCATCGTTTGGTTCCGTCTTCCCTGTGCGTGCAGGCCTGAAGCTGCTGTTAATAAGCGCATCAATCAAGCTAAATCCAGGGGTGTGAGATGATCCCTTTGACAAACACCTACTGAATCACATTATTGTCTTCTTCTGCACTTCATAACCTGTGACACATTACCTTGATGACCTGCTGCACTTTCTCCAGGAATTTGTTTTTTTTTTTTTTACAGTGCCTGCTCTTCACCTAAACCCTGAGAATGCACCTGATAGTGGGAGTGTTTCTCATTGCATCCAGCGGTGGCACATTTATGGTGAGAAATGCATCACTGATGATCAAGCCGGCACAGTAAACAGTGAAGCTTCCACCACCAACTTTTTACAGCCACAATAAAGCAACATGCATTTGCACAGAGACATATACGAGCCTTGCATTAGCTTTGATTGTTAAAGCCATTTTCCACATCACTACATAGGCCAGCAGCAAGGGGACATTGGGGGGGGGGTTACTGGTGGAACACGTGACTCCCAGGAGTCGTCCAATCAGGTGCTTTAACAGCTACAAACCGTGTCCATCTCACCTCCTGGTTATCAGCGTGCAACTAACTACACAATCAACATACAAACATCTGACACATGCTGCTTATAAGCGACTGTCTCGCGACTAAAAGGCGGGTATGTTCCATTAGGAGACACAGCAGAAGCACCACTGCCGAGCCGCCCTCCTCATCACTACCATCATCATCACTCTGTGAATGGAGCCTGTCTCCGGTTGCTACTGTCACACCACGCATCCCGCATGAAAGAAACCAGGCGCTGTGAATCCGGTTTTGTGTTTTGGGGGGGGGAGAGGGGGGGGGGGGCGGCGTTCTCTGCACCGGCACACGTCCAAGGAAGCAGGAGGCGTTTCTCGGCGCGATGCGCGGACGCTGCCGCGGGCTTCCAGTCCTCCGTGCTGGCTGCATCCATCCATCCGCTCCGGCATCCTCCCCCCTCCTCCTCCTCCTCCTCCTCCTCCTCCTCCTCCACTCTCATCGGTCCTGGTTCCGGCCCGCTCCGCCGTGACGACTGCAGAATTAGTTTATACATTCGGTTCTCTAGCTTTATGATATTACATAACTCATACAGCTAGATAACCAAAGAGAAAAACTAACCCACGTCTCTTAAAGGGGCCGCCGCCGCCGCCGGAGCTGCTTGTGTTGTGGTCACATGGAGCCATTGCATGCCGCCTGCATGCGCACGCCTCTCTCTCTCTCTCTCTCTCTCTCTCTCTCTCTCTCTACCTCTAATACGCACATGAGTGCGCGCATGCACACAGCAGGTTATAGGTAACATCATCTTTTATCGTTGCCATTACGCACAGCGACTCCAGATACCACGTCCTCACACTGCTGTGGATTAGTTCAGATGGTCAAGCATGTACAAAATAAAAGCGTGCACCTCCATCACTGTAAGACCATCATATAAGAAGAACATCAGCGAAAGGCTACAAAGTGTATTACTTCCAACAAGCTTAATCCCGTCTAGCAGTTATACTACAGTCGCAGATGGTTTTGGATTCACGCCATCGTCGCTATTCCTCAAAAACCACGTGTGAACTTCCCTCCACGAGGAGAGCATCCGCTGAGCGCGTTCATCCGGCTGCGGGAGGATGACGACACATTCGCCTCTCATCCGCGGGCAGGCGCGACAGGCTCCAAGCTGCGGTGGTGTAGCACGCGTTTACCTGCGACTGGGGGCCACCTCACGTCCAGCTTGAGCTCCGAGTGATAACACAACTCATAAGCTGTTAAGTTTCCACCGCCTCCCCTCAAAGATCACACCAAAGAGGCCCCGCACAAAACAACCGGCTTATTGTTGTTTTAAATGCCAGCTCACATCGACCAATGTCAGACCGCGGACCACAGCTTCCGTGTTGAGTGAATTAATCCATGAATTGCTTGAAAGCATGACAAAGTACCAGGGGCCCATGCAGCGTGCAGGAGAAGGGCTCCCAGCTAAATGTCAACAACATGATCTAGTGGGACAAGTCCAGCCTCACTGGATGTCACTGTGCACTTTGGATTAGTTCGTGACATGATGACAAATTGAAGCAGGACAAACGAGCCTTTATAATCCCGCGGAAACACCAACATCGCGGCCATTGTGCTCCGTAACTGTCCATCTTCGGCACGGCCCTAACGCTACGCGTTGAAATGGAAATAAAAGCGTGTGCGAATGCAGATCACAGGTAGGCAGCGACTAAAATACTGCAGTTTGACCTCTTTCTAAACATGTCTGATACAGCCCGTGTTAGTGCAAGTAATCCCGTGGAGACGTTACATGACTATTATAAGCTAAAGCAAATTAAAGCAGCTTATTTAACTAGAGCCTATATTTGCCCTTCAGTTAATTCTTAAATGTTGCTGAAACGACATTTTCTATCCTCGGTGACACAAGCCGTTGAATTGCGATAAACATACTGCATACTCACACATTCGGTCCGTTTCAGTCTAAAAAGCAGTTTCCAAAATCGGACAGTCACCTGTGCTTCGTTATTAAATAATACAAAATGGATTAAAAAAAAATCCACCAGGCTTTGATGAGGCCGAGATTTGCTTCCGGGCTGATTCCGGGGATGGGAGCCTGGCTCCCCGGCTCTCTCCAGCCCGGATGCTCCCCGTCTTCGACCATGTGGGATGCCGGCACATCTTTAGCGAGGACAAAGCCCGTTCTTACGCACAGCACTGGCATCGGTGTGCGCACGTGGATCCTTGGGGGGATAATGGCAGCGTCCATGCTGCCAGAAACACTGCAGAGAGGGAGAGGAGACAGCGCCTCGGCTCTCAGAGAGTCAGACGCGGGGCGCAGGAGGCGGAGGGCCGCCCGGGGGCCTCGGGGTCAGACTGCCAGGGGAGACGCACGGCGTCCACAGAATTAGGCATGCTCATTGGCACACACATGGGTGAGCACCAGAGATGTGGGGTGGACATGACGGACATGCAGAGAAAACACACTGTAGAAACGGAATAGCCACAGGGAGGCTCGGGGGGGGGGGGGGGGGCAACAAACACGCTTTTAAACGACAAAAAAAAT
>JAVQJF010070087.1:0-13894 GCA_036023855.1 Gadopsis marmoratus
GTGTTAAGCACTTTGTGCATTTTGTATCTTTGTTGTAAAGCACTTTGAACTGCATTTCGTGTATGAAAGGTGCTATATAAATAAAGTTTATTATTATTATTATTATTATTATTATTTATCCATGGAAAAAGTTTTTAAACGGTCCTTGAATCTTGAAACAAAAGTAGGCTAATAAAACACGGGGTTTGGAGATTCGCTGCTATCCTACACATGGTGTCGCTGTATAAACTGTCAGAAGAGCTCACCGGTGTCCGAAAAGCACAGGAGGTCGGTTGATGGTTGAATCCTGGTTAATGAACGAAGGTATCCACGCTGTGCCAGATGTGTCTGTTGAGTTTCTCTGAGCAGGAAACACAAGTGAAAATGATTTACAGAAAACCCTATTCTTAATTACTGATCTATTTATTTTTTAATATTTATTCATTTAGCTCCTCATTGTGCGCGGCCAACATTTTTCATTTTTTTTTACCTGTAATCGGAGCAAGTCACCTCCTGAGAACATTTTTAATAAAATCTGTTATTTCTTTCGCTAGACCGGCGAATCCACGAGACCCCTTCCCGACTGTCAGAGTATTGCACACACTGGTAATCAGTATTTATTGCAAAAGCGCGCAAGCGTTTGGGGAAAATCTGAACATTTGTGTGAAGTGTTTCTCATTTTAATGTGTTATGGAGGACAAAAAATGCATCTATTTCCTGTGGTATCGTTAAAATATATGAGATACATTTGCCTCTGGTCAACTTTGTCCTTTTTTATTTTTTAATTAAAAAAAATCCAGATGGTGTTCCATTTTCCCCTTTTAATGAAAAAGTGGCTACCTGCAAGAAACAAACATAGTCCAAAGTCTACTCTGGGACCAACTGATAGCTCACAATTTGGAAAGATTGCGGTTTCACGTGCTGTACATTTTCACGATACTCCCAGGTTTTGTTTATTGTGTGAATTCTAGTGATTTTCATGAAAATGGGCCTGGCTGCACAGATGTGCGCCTTCTATGAATACGCTTTCATGTGCATTCTTGGTGCTTTTTCATTCACTGTAAGACTGGATTTTGGAGATTTACTGTAGGGGGAGGTGTTTTCCCTTGCAATGGTGCAAATTAACTCTGCCACACAATATCAGGAGGACACACAAACACCACTCAAAATATGAGTCTTTGGCGCACTTTTATTAGCCGAATTGCTGTGGCGCATGCCGCATGGCTGCCCTTCGCATGCATTCGCTGTCTCTCTCTCTCTCTCTCTCTAATAAAAAGGTGAAAACAAATAATAATCCTGCTTATTTTTGACACCTGCACTTGCATTGTCAACAAAACCACTGCTACTTGAGTCAGACACCATAGGGTATTTGTCTCAGCAGCGGTTTCCTGTGACTCACACAGTCAGGGCAGGCATGACAGCGAGTCCAGCTCGCAGAGTGCTCATCCCGTTTTCTGGTCTTGTATTTGGTCCACATGAATAATAAAGCCCCTGGCAAGGCTGGCTGGGGTTACATTTGTGGTTGTGAGCAGGAGGGGTTTGAGCCAGCACCGAGCGACAGCAGCTATTGATCAGAGACAGACAGGAGACGGTGCTGAATACAATCAACAGACCCTGCGTTCCCTCTTCTATTCCAGGTCTTTACTCTCTTCTGATGTTCTATTTCACACGCTTCACATTCATATGCGCAAATGCACACACAGACACTTTCCATTTGTCTCTTCTTCTCTTTGCTGCCTCTCCTTCATCTCGCCTCCGTCTCCCCTCCTCTCTTCATCTGCTCTCTCCTGCACACACACACACGTACGTTTCACTCCCCATATTTATTTTACCACCATGATTGAATCACAGATGATTCAATATCCACACCTATGTTGCACGCCATCGCACACCAACATCTGCACAGACTATATTTAAACCTCGTCTTATAACATCTGCGCCACCGGGGGGGTGGAGGAAAGGTAAAAGTAGGCCATATATGGGCCTGCAGCAGCTTCTCAAATGAAACAGCGTGTTACATGAAAACAGGGCATCTTTGCTGTCTTGACGACAACACAATATTGTAAGAAGAATATACAGACTTGCCTCCTTATCTTTGCCTAGTCAGTCGTGAATTGCCTCAAAATAAATAAAAAAATATCACAAAACGTGTGTGTTTTAACAAACAAAATAGGGTGGTATTGATTAAATGAGATCTACAGTGGTTGGTGCTGTTCTGCCAATTTTAAGAAGTTCCCTCTTCCTCCAACTGACACACTGTTCTGACAAGCTGAAGTCTGGGTTTTATTAGTTGCTGTAATGCATTAAGGACAACATGAAAACAAATAACATGCGTAAATAACTTGCTTTCATACATTTTGGAGATTAATACTTTCATTTAAAGGCCTTATGTTCCACAAAACAACCTCCACCTCTCAGTTGGGACTCGCTGTCATAATTAGAACAACAAATGCATTCATGGAAGCCCCACTATGGAAAGACATATTTCATATTAGCTTGGAAAGGTAGGGCTCAAGGCATAACTCTTGACATTGCAGGGGTTTTGTATCCGATTTGTATGCAGCCGCACTCCCACTCTTCTAATGTCACATTAAAACTATGGAATTAAAGTATTTTGTAACTAGAAATTCCCTTAGGCTGGACCCTCGGAACACATTTCAGGCGACGCCGCTGCTCTCTTTTGTGTGTCTCAGTCTATTGATGCTAATGAGATGGTAATCTGAATGAGGGTCAGCTGTGCTAAATGCCACTCACAGACATCAATCTCGTCCCTCGAGTAACTGGCAGGCACAGTGCAACATTTTCAAAACTCTATTCTTTCCCTAATTGAATTCCCTCAACCATTTAGGAGTCCATCAAATGACAGATTGCAAAGAAAACAGTGAATTCCAAATTTATGAACACTGCCCTCTAAACACTGTGAGTGGCAGAAGTAATGACTGCGATCCAGAGAAGCTGCTGTTACAAATGGACAAGGTGAGCTGCAGTACGGCCTGTAGTCATGGAGGAGGCTCTCTATCCACGGTGATAAACCTTCCCTGCCACAGAGTACCAGTACCCAAGGATACAAAAGGAGGTATCCACCACTGGTGTCACCCAAGATTGATCCCTTCTCCCAGTGGGGCAGACACTGGTAATTACACTGCGGAGCGCCAACATGGCATCCATTCCCTGCAAACTACCAGGAACAATGCAGCTGGCAGTCCAATCAGGCGGAGCTCTGCTTAGTAGCTACAAGTTTGTGCTGTTAATTAACAGTGGCAGAGCGATGCGACTCATGCTGCCCTGTTGTCCTCCAGTGCTGTATGAATTAAGAAGAGTGGAAGTACAGCTCTGGAAAAAATTAAGAGGCCACTGCAAACCACTGTTCTTTTTAAAAAAAACAAAAAAAAAGGGCCACGTTGGTGCAAAGAAATGCAAAAATGAGAAAAAAAAGAGCTCGTCTTCACTGGAAAAACAAGTTAGTTCAAATGGTTAAAATGAGCCATGTTCATGTGTTACTATGCTATATACAGTATAATGCCTTGTCCTACCAAAACATTTGTGCAGCAGGATCACAGTGTCACACTTCTTCTGTCTTTGCTTCAGAGACGGAAAAAAGAGGATATTTGGGCAAAAAAACAACAAAAAAACAACCAACATATCTTTGACACCAGAAATTGCGAATTGTGTCCGATATCCAATGTTGATATATTTTAGCCATGAAAAAAAAGTAATAATAATCTTGACTTTTCCCAAGGAGTTTTAGCTTAACCAGAACTTAACCAAAGAAGTAGCATTGTAGAAAAACCTGAACAAAATCCTTTTTGAACTTGTCGAACTGAAAGTTATTTTTGTGGTCATGGTAAAGACTGGAAATATTAAAAGATATTCTTTCAAATAATTCATTTTTAAAGTAATCATTTATCATTTATGTGCTTCTAATATACCGAGTCATCCTGTACGTTTTTAGCCTCTCTGAGCCTTTTACTCACTTCAGACTTAAACTGTAATCAGGATGTTTTGGTGAACAACTTCGCTGTGTTGCCTCTCAAAATACTGACAGGCTTTTGGAGGGGATTAGAGTTCAGTGCGCAAGATGCCAACTGACAATGTCCATGGGTTTGGCAAAGATACGCATTACATGATGTTCTTTGTCAGGGCTGCAAACACAGAGCCATGATTTGAACCATGGCTGTGTTTGCAGAGAGCAGCTTGCGAAAGCTTGATAAATCCTGTAAGTATCCGATCGCATCTAAATCCAGAGCAATCTATTGCTATTCCCAGCAAGGATCAAAGCAAAATACGTAGGCGTCCTGGAACCCCTTGAAACATCAAAAACCATGAGGTAGCACACATTTAAATGTATTTCGGCTGGACATTTGAACAGACGTGAGTGGGAGATTAAATGCCAGGTTTGAGATAGTGACACAGTTGGGTGTTTCTTGCTACGGTGAATTCCTGAACCACTTTGTCTGAGCTGTTATTTCATAGCCGAGATGTCCCAAAGCAAAACAGCATCAAGTGACTGCCTCAGCCGGAGAACTGAGAGTTGCTGCAAAGACTTAAACATCAAGGCTTCAGATCCCTTTCTCCGACTTTAAGAGAATTTCAAATAAGAGAATGGGTTTGGTCAAAGTTACGAGGCAAAGAAAAAGACTCCAAAGGAATCCACACAAGACTTTGTATGTGGACTCCCGCGCAAAGTACAAACATACACAAAAGGAAGCCGCCAGCAGCAGACGCCATTTTTCATGTTGTACTTTGGACAATGCCAAGTTCTCAAGAGGGAACAGAGAGAGAGAGAGATAAAATGCGAGGCATGATCCTGAAAACATGCCAAGAAGCAGAGCCCATTAAGCAGAACTCAGCAAGCGTCCTGTCTCAGCACTTGAGTATGTGCTACGGTTCCTCCACTGATAATCTCCTCCGCGGAGGTACGGGTGATCAAGACTGGGGTGGGTGTTGTTTTCTCCTTTTTGTTGCACACATACACACAAAAGACTGTTTTCTCCCATATAGGAGGCCAGACACTTTTTATCTGATGCCCTTTAAAAGTACATATACTGAGTGTGCATTAATCTCAATCTACAGCACTGCGACGACAAACGTTATGCAACTGTCGCCTTGTCACAACCATGAGGCCCAAGGAGGACTGGTATCCTTCACGTTGGCTATGACTTTGCTCATGATTGATTGCATGTCTGTTTCTTGACAGCCAATATTCTGCAGGACTGCAAGGCGGGATCGGCGCCCCCCCTCATGGATGTTCACCTCTGCCTGCTGAAGGAGGGAGGCAGAAGGGGTTCGCACTTTAACCTTCACAAAGTCGAGCTGAATTATTGTTGAATCACCCCATGTGGATTGGCACGGTGCTGCTCTGTTATTCCAACCTGCAAACACGTATTCCACAGCAACGAGCCTTTTAACGGGTGGTTCTGCATGCACGCTGTATGGCTAGCCAGAATGAGAGCGGATACAGCACAAGTATGGACGGTAAATGAAGATGTTGCAGCAATTAGGAGACAAATGGGAGTTAGATTTCCAGAACACGCGGCCCATGAGATGGAGGCAACAGCTGGTGAGAAGCACATGTCAGAAAAGAATACCTTGTGAGGTGTGACATTGAGGGCAGCATGTATATTAGGTTTCTTAGCATTGTCAACACACTTGTTAATGCCTTAATCAAACCAGCCCCCGTTGGCACACGTCAACACTTTGTTAGAAAATACTCCTGATCTTATTTACTTTTATTAGTTTTCTCAGCCGTGGAAGCCGGAGTCTGAAGTGCTAAAAGGAAAGTTACTCCTTCTGTACGATGGGTTTTATTTGAATGTGTTAAGTTGGTATATCAACTCAGGAAGTAAATTTAAAACTCAGAATGTGTGTTATGGGTTTGTGAAACTCCAACTAATACATGCCCATGAACACCAGCACAGTGAAACACACTGAAAGTGCAATTATTTTGTAGTTGGAGTCATGAAGTACTTCATGTGTAAAGTCACTTTTCTTAAAATTCAACACAATGATAATATGTACTTACTGTTATATTCTAGAAATGTAATTACCTCTATAAATAGCAGTTCACTCTTTATTCTCAACTAAACCTTGCCACCCAGATGACAGTTAAAGTGTAGATTGTAAGGGACTCAAGTCTTCTTTATTTATATAACATTTTAAAGGGGAACTCCACCAATTTTTCATATCACGATTTTTTTTAGTGTCTGCTCTATAAAAAGGTAAGTGAATCCTGAGCTTGATTTAAAGCCACGTTTTCGCAGGCTGTGTAGCACTCTGGCGAAAAATTCACAAGTATTTCTTTAAACAATAAAATATTCAGATTTCAGATTCAGAGGGGTTATTTATCAATAGTTTAATGCCCCGAAACTCCACTTATCAGCTTTAGCAGGATTGTGTGGGTGTGGTTTAATGACATTTGATTGACACTGACCATTCAACCCACCGAATGTCAAGACTAACTTTTTCTAAAAATCAGCTCCGCCCACTTCGAAACAGTGGGAAAAAGAACAAACAAAACACACCAACGAAGACGTGTCTGGCAGAAAATAATGTGTTCATGCAAGATCCCATCAGCCCTGAAAACAGGAACAATGAAGTTACAATTCCCATTAGCGAAGAATAAGGCAATTAGCTCAGAAATCCAACACAGATCTTTTTTTAAAATGTTTCAAATGCTTTTAATAATAAAAAATAATACCCGACTGTGTCGGTGTTCCGTTTGGTTCGACAAAAGCATTTGCAACAAGTGAGCAGCAAAACAACACATTTTAGAGACACTTTCCTTTCAACAATGACCGTTTGGAAATCTGAAAACGAAAATCTTCAAAACCTGGCAGTGTAATCACTGAGTCATTGGTATTGATCAACAACCTAACAAGCCCTTGTAGGTGATAAATTTTGGTCAATCTGTGCTATGGAGCTGTAAAATTGCCCTTTTACTCCACAGATTAATACACATTCACATAGCAATTGTGTGAAATACAGACACTTTTATTACCTCAGAAACAGGCTAGAAATGTAGACATCCACACCCCTTTTTTTCCCCTCTCCTTGAAATCTTCCATCAACACTTCCTTTGCAGTAGGGGGCAGAAGAGACGAAGCTGTCAGCACTCCTCACAACACAACAACTCTTTCCCTGATATCTAGCCAGTCCCCGAGAGATTACAGACACAAGCGGTGGGTGGGAAGCTTTGGCACGCTGCAATCCCGCTTCCTCTCTCCTCCCTCTCTCTCCAGCTTCTCCTCATGCATTCTCATTCCGTTTCCCATCTCTCTCCTACATCAACTCCCCAGGGTACCAGCTCTGCTGAGGGGACAGCCCTGTAAGTTCCTACAAAGGCCCTGCAGCAGTTAATTGCAGCGAGAAGATATTTTATGTGCAGAGCCGCCAAAAGGGACAGTGATCGCACTAACAAGCACGGGTTGGCGGAGTTGAGGTGTTGGAAACAGTGGCGGCGGCGGCGGTGGGCATCCTCCTGTGACTACAGTCCCTTATTTAACACCTTTCAAAAACATAACAAAAAAATAAAAAGGCCTGTGATGAGTACGTCTGAACATTCCTACCTAAGAGAGTGACGGTGAAACAGAGGTGGTCTAATATTGCTCTTAAATTCCCAGTCAAGAGTGCTGCATAGGAAGAAAAGCAACTGCTGTTATAAAGACGCCTCTGCATGTCCTCTTAAAAGGTGCAGCGTTCCTCTAAGAGCTTTCCATTGCAAACACTGTCTTTTTTCTTTTCTTTTTTTTTCATCTACACCACTTACCTCCCCTATCTCTCTCTCCATCTCCGTTTCTAGCTTCCTTCCTCCCAGAGACACAGAGCTTTCTCTCTCACGTGTTCCTGGCTCATGTTGGGTGGCGGAGAAAGGGCTGAATGCGCGCGGCTGCTAGCTCGGGCCCGATGCCACTCTGCAGCCAGACTCTTGATCCCGCTCCTGCTGGCCTGCCCGGACGGGTGGTGGCCTCGGGGTGAAAGAGGGGCCAGGTTCACTGGTCTTGAGGGCCTTCGGTGTGTCCTTTTGTTGACTGTGCAGAGGAGTGTTATCGGCTGGCTGCCGAAAACAACCACCAACCTGCCAGCACCCCTGCCACCTCTCCACACCGCTTCCCAGTGTTAATTAAAGAGGGATGTGTCACAGGTACCACAGCAAATATCGTCCTCTCCGAGTGTGGTCCTATTTCCTCTGCTGTGTGTCTCTGGATCCATGATGTGAATCTATATGTTGGTTTAAAGGATTAGTCCACATTTTAATTGACCAGAGGAGGCCTGCTGCTTGGATGACTTAATGCGTATTAGGATATGACTTATAAGACAAGGAGCAAATTTGGATTTATATCTTTTAATTTATGTGGCCAAACAAACTTTAATGAGGATTTCTATGCAGCTAGGCTCGTGCCATATTTCAGGATGCTAATAGTCATCACACAACACTAACCTTGAGTTTTTAAAAATGGTATAGATTGTAAGTGTCATGGATCATCATATGCACGCAGACAGTCATGTACTCATACATCCATGCAGCACACACTCGCACAGGCTGAGAGCTCTATGAAACCACCTAGCAACCCATTATGCACATGGCAGGGTAAAGCGATCCAGTGTAAGTGCATTGATCCTCCCGGCCTCATTCAGTCTGATGAAGACCTGGGCCTAGTGATAACGTTTCACAGCCAGGCGAGCCGCTGCAACAATACAGCACACGGCTAAGAGGGACAGTAAGGAGCTGACTCAAAGCGTTGGTACGAAAAACAGCAGATGATGGCCTGATTGAGTCGAACATCTTAAGGCAACTGAAGAGAGCTTGAATGGGTCTTTATAGAAATGTTACCATACAGCAAAGCCACTGTTTCTCTAGGAGATGATTACAGGCTTGGCTGCGTTGCGAAGTGCACTAAGCCACACAAAATGGAAATCTCAGCATCTCTCGATATGTCTACCCCTCTCATCGAGGAACACGCTCTGGATTCAAGGGGTACAAGAGCGTGAGATTGAAAATGGTACGGATACCCACTGAAGGTGTCTAGAGGCAAGACCCGAGTAAATCTGGACCATGTTTGCTTTTTATCAAAGTTGACTTTTTATTAATGCCACGGGGAGGCGGCTGCATCAAAATGTCTCTATTCTTAAGGAAAATGTGCACTGAACTTGTCTGGCATCTCACCATATGAAGTTATGTTGCCCTTTAAAAAAAAAAAAAGGAGCCACATTTATTTATTTTTTTTAAAAACCCACAGGTAAGAAGATGTAAATAACCAAGCAGGGCATGGCTGCTGTCACACTGCCCTTGGATGAAGAATATCTGTCAGTGGCCCCTGGGTGAACCTGGCCTTTGATGCAATTCGTCTGGTCCCAGGGCTGAATACACAATAATGGTGGCCTGTTTCTTGGTCAACGCTCCATCAGAGTGTCAGATTTTGATTCCTGGTTGTGCTAGTTTTCCCTGGAAAACACTGTACCTTTGCATTGAATGATTTAATTTGGGTGGTGCATACCTGTGTACTATGTGTCACTAAGCACATACATTTGCTACATTACTGCACAGACAACAGTCTACCTCAGTATTACATTCTGTTCTATTTTATATATTTTTTCCCCCTAGATTTGAACTTTTTTCATCTTCTCTTAGATTCTTTTTCTCATTTACTTGTGTAATTTCATTGCCAATGACAAATAAAGAACTTAAGGTTTCTCAAGATGAATAAGAGGCTCAAGTATATTAGTAAAACAGGCTTCAAAAGCTATTTTTTTTTACAGCATGTGGATTGGCAAGTGTCATATGAGCAACTGTAAAATGCCGTCAGGCTACAGGGGAGTTTTTATCTTCAAAGCCCAGGAGCGTGCTCCATCTGCACGGCATGTTGAACCTTACACGGTGTTTTCTCTTGCACCAACATAGCAGCATGCAAAAGGAAACACAGTTGAACAGAATGAAGGCATTCATACAGAAAAGGCTTCATTTGGATGATATTTTACATGATAAACCAAAATTTACCACATTCGAAAGAAATGACAAACTTAACAGAGCTGTGAGCCCAAATATAACTTCATAACCTTATTTGAATGATCTAGTAATGCCATTTTACCCCCTTTACCATTTTACAAAGCATCTCTGACATTACTCCGCTGTGTTCTAATGTGCTTTGTCAGCAGTGTAGACAGCTGACACCAGGTCAGTGCACATCAGAGTGTGAAGGTAGCAATAATACACAACACATGTCTCAGTAGACATCACTCCTCCAAAGTTCCTCCATGCCAATTAGATTAAAGCTGTATATTACTTGTGGAAGGAACACAGGGAGGAAATCAATACCAAGTCTCCAAGCAGAAACCCTGAAACAACAGCCACTGTCAGTGTGAGACTGATGTCATGAGGGCCCAGTAAAGTTGCTGTGTGCACATATGCGGCCCTGTCTCAGCCAATGCAGGTTTTTGAAGGAGCAATTACAGACAGCAGCACTGGTCGGGAATCATCATCGTTTATGAGCCCCGTTGCAAGATTGGATCCAATCTTCTGATAGCTTTTTTTTGTGGCCTCGCCTCTTTTACCAAAATGTAGCAAACCAAAATTCTACATAAAAAAATGAATAATTGGGTAATATGCTTATTTGCTTTCTTGCTGAGAGTTTGATGAGAAGAGGTAGATACAACTCCCATAGCGTTCCGCTAAATATGAAGCCACACGCAGCAGCTGGTTATCTTAGCTTAGCATAACGTCTACAAATATGGAGGCTTATGTGCTGGATTAGACTCCTGGAAGTCACTGTGCCGGGCCAAGAAATAGTCCGGCACATAACCCGCTGTAAAGAAAAGTTTGTGTAGGCTACGGATTAAACAAACAAGATATAATGTGTTAATTAGTGAGCTTTAGAAGTGCTGGTAGATGGGGTTTGTTAGCTTTGGATGGAGCCAGGCTAGCTGTTCCCCACTGCTTACAGTCTTTATGCTAAGTTAAGTTGACCGGCTTCATATTTAGCAGACAGATGTGAAAGTGTTATTGGATCTTCTCAGCTAAATCCCATCAAACAAAGCGAATAAGCGTAGATGAGAATTAAGTGAAACTTCAGTATTGCACAACGCAAAAGTGATTTAGCATAAAAGGGAAAGTGGAGAGCTATAGAGACCATTAAGCTAGATAATGGGTTCTGAATGCACCAGCATCATAATTTAAAAAATAATGTGTGAGATTACGTGGTTATTAATCAGATATTTACATTGTTTACCCTGAATATAAAGACCTAATGTTATGCAAGATTAATAACACTAACCCACTGCAATTATTCACCCTTCCTTTGCAGGCTTTGGAGCATGCGACACATAATCAACTACAAGGTCAATGGAGAGCTCAGGTCAGGATACGATGCAGGCATAATAGGTCTTTTATACACAGAGATTAATCAGAAACCAAGATGTGGTGACACTGCTTTATGAGTGTGTCTGCACTCAAGGAGCAGCGCTGAAACACATCTGTAGTCCTCAAAGGTCGACTGCAGTTTAAGGAATCTTTCACCGCTGCTCATAAATTATCCTGATGAGCACTGTGATGGTCTGAGCCAAAAGAGGTGGCTCTAGAAACCTTATCAAATGTATTATGCACAACGAAACAGGTAGGGTCCGTCATCAAGAAGACAGCGCGAGCCAAGACATGCTGCAGGAAAATTATAACATGATTAGGTCACGGCGTAAAAAAATAAATAAATAAATAAAACAAGAAAGAGAGAGATCAACATCAGTCGCAAAAGCTGAGCCATGATGCATCACAGAAGGGGGTATAATTAGATTTAATCAGCTCTAGATGGAGAGAGAGGAAGTGAGAAAAGCACAAGAGCAATCAGTCATTTAGGCACAGACAACGCTTTGTCATCGATGAGTTACCTGGGCCCTGTTTGACATGGAAAAGGTAAACAGCTTTTTTAAGTGGGGGTGGCGAGGACAGAGTTGATGAAGTACAGAAGCATACTCACTTGATGGACTTCACTTTGTATAATGTATAATAAATAAAGCAGACAATTAGCATGCTAAAGATAAGAACAGGGAATGACTGGGTTAGACAAGGAAGTTGATAAGAAGAGGACGTTACGGAGACCGTGGCGGTAAATGGCAGAAGGGAATTGACTGATGCTGATGGAAGTTTGTCGGAAGCTTTTTGAAAGTAGGAATCCCGGATGTGGTAGGTGTCGTAGATTGGTGGCATAAAAACGGTTAAATTATCAATAAACACGGTTTAATAGGAGGAAATCAAATATTTCCCTCCCCTGTTTCCCAAAACTCATTACAAGTTAGGCCTTGTGGCATCCCTTACTTGAAAGTGGAAAACCTCAAGTGAAGAGGCGTTTTAGCACTCAATTGGGTGAAATAAACTCCCTCGCTTTCATGACTGAATTCTCTTTTATTAGATTTTGCCTAAAGAACAAAAACAAATTTCAGCAAAAAAATAAATAAAAAAATGGGAGACCGACTCCTGTACCCTAGTTTAGTGTACCAGCCGAGGCAGCACCTAAATGACAGATTGAGGGTTATACATGCGGTGAAGAAAGGATAGTACCAAAAGGGAGATAAACAAACAAGCACATTTATAGACTGATTCAGCAGTCAGGTCATTTCAGCCAGCAACATCAACAACAACAACAACAACAATAACAGAAAACCTCTTCAGTTCCGAGTCCGCGATCCTGATGTATTTATTTTCTTTTTCCAGTTAATTTCTGCGGAATTGCTCTGTGTTCATACTTAACTTGTAACCTTTAACAGTAGATTATACCTCTATGTGTTATATTTGCAGAGAATGTCAATATATACTGTCTCTGCCATCTGGCTACTACAATTTCCTTCTGGGAAAAGCTCTCATCTCTTACATTAAAAGCACTCATGTCTTAAATGCACTGCCCTCCATCCTCTGTGTGGGAGGCTAGGCTGACATTGATGGCGGGACCATTGCACAATGTCGACTTGTCAAAACATTCACGTGGCTGCAGCTGTAGCGAAGGTTTTTTATATTCTGTCTGGGGCACAAACTGTCTGACACAAACTTGGATGCAGCTTGCAGACATCAGACTTCTTTTCAGCACCACGCGCTGTAAACTCAACTACTTTCTATGCAATGAATCAACAGCACACAAGGACATAAGTCTGGTGGTGAAACAAAAAGCTAGTCAGCCATCCCACATGACAATGAAATAGATCAAAGCAGCAGAGAAGAATGGTGCTCATAAAATGGTTGGTGTAATGAAACTTTAAGGATTGGGGCCCATCAGCATACCGTGGCCCGATTATCTTGAACGTACTGCATCTGGTGGGTAGATCTCAATGCACTAAACGTCAGCGTTGTTGAAAATTTGTATGCAGAGAGAAACAGAGAGAGGATTCCCAGCAGCATGTCTACAGTTTTAAATTCATTTCAGATCCACCAGAATTGTAATGTGCTTCAATGGGATTACCAGTGATTTGCAGCAATGAAATATTTCAGTGTGGCACACTCAAACAGTTGAGCCTGTGTTAAAACAAATGTTCACAACTACCTTGCCAGAAGCAGGACATGGGGGTTTGGCAATTCAAAAGCAACGTTTTGACATTAGAAATTTACAGGACATGTTGAGGACGAAGTTTGAAGACGCAGATTTGATTTTGTACAGACGGAGGAGAAATTATCCTAACTGGTATCAGATCTTTCAAACCAGATATTTATTGTCATTTGAGTGGAAACTGGCCACCCACTAAGGAAATCTAAGAAAAGTAAAGAGATCAAGTTAAAAAAGTTAATCATAATGGAGTAATGAAGTCAGAGATTTAAATATGGAAAGAATTGCTGATATGCTAACGTACTTTGATATCTTTGGAATTAAATTCTTATGTATGAAAAAAATACATCTTTGGCAAAGAAATTGTCACGGCCAGATAGCATTAATTAAAAAAAAAA
>JAVQJF010070090.1:0-67566 GCA_036023855.1 Gadopsis marmoratus
CCTGCTGCTGGGTTAAGGACCTTCTACGGCCCTGTCCAGCTCTCCTAGAGTAACTGCCTGTCTCCTGGAATCTCCTCCATGCTCTTGAGACTGTGCTGGGAGACACAGTAAACCTTCTGACAATGGACAACCTAACTAATAATTGGAATTGGAATAATATGGAATCCATACAAAAACAATAGGCTTTGATAATTATTCTATAGGCCTTTTTTACAGCAGTTCTTTTGACTTGTCATAATAGGACAAGCGCAGGTGTTGCTAATAACATTGAAGTTTCTGTTCCATTAGGAAGCCATGACAGTGAGCCTCATGCAGAATACCAGGACCCTGAAACTGAAGCAGCTACATTCAGACATCATTGCATTTATGTTTTACACCTGGTGCTTTCCTACTGTCATGTGATTTAAATGAATCTTCCTAATGAGTTGTGAATTGGCAGGGATAGCATAGGTTCATGTTAAAGTACTCAAACAACTACAACATTGCACATATTCCACTTAGCTGTTGTGTTGTTTGGATTGCTAAATTAATGTGTCTGTCTTCAAACACACGCACAGTGAACTGCAAGCCTTGAAGTGCCGGTCACTGGGTTCATGCGCATTTGGTGAAACTTGTGTCTTTTCTCAGTCTCGCACAGTCTTTCTCTGTCAGCACCTAAACAAACCTTCTATTTTGGTTAGTTGTTGGGTCGAACACGGAGAGGCTGTTAAAGCTGTTCTGGCTCAGTCATGTCTCACCACATTATGCCATGGCCAGTGTGTCCCCATGGCAACTGCAACCATGTGGATTTGTTTGTGTGTGGCATCCTGAGGTTTTGGCCTTCTTAAATATTGTTGCCTTTAAGAGAAACTGCACCCATACTTTTGATTTCCTTCAAAAAACCTCAACATGGTAAAACGCTTTGCGTACTGAAGCAACATTTACTAAAAAACACCATTCTAGATAAAGTGTCCTATATCTTATAATTTGCTACGGTTTCTGTATTATGATTTGAAAGCGACTGTGGTCCAAATCATGTATAGTGATCCAACATATTCCTCTTAGGCCTTTGCAGCAGTTCATTGGCCGTTCTCCTGTTACTGAAATCAATAAATCTAATTTAGCTGTCACAGTGCAATTTAAACCGGTAGCTTGAAGCTACCACATATCAGATTTCATTTTCATTTTCAAGAGTTAAAATGAACTGTTGATATTCGACAGCCAGCCCTTCACTCTGGCTCCAGCTGCGTCTTCACTTTCAGTCTTGGCTTAAAGGACGGTTAGCTCAGCTCCCAGCCTTCGCACTTAACCGATTGGGTTGACTTACGGACCATCAATAAATTACTGTTGAAATGACACAAAACCAATACCTTTCCTGCTGACTTGCCCATATTACTGCAAAGTATGATTGATCAATTATTGTAAATTGGTCTCGTGTAGCACACTGGGTCACAATTACCTTTAAGCTGTTACAGTAGCAGAAGCACCAATATGTAGCGGTGTGTCCTATGTGGCCTGTGGAGTAATAATGTTTGGTACTGTTATCTTATTACATGGAAGATGTTGAAAAACCTGCCATTATTCAGAATATTAGCAAAACAACACATTACACACACAGCAATCAAAATAATTGTGCTACAGGAGAATTCCAGGAGTCCATATAATTTGTTATAACAATCTTCACTAATCTAAGTCAGCATGAAGGCGTTGAAAAAAACTGTCTTCGTCGACAGTAATTTATTGATGGTGCCTATAAAGTCCAGCAGTTAAGCACGAGGGCTGGGAGGTGAGCTCACCGTCCTCCTCTTGCCAACAACCCTATAGTGAAGGTCTGTCGAATATGCAACTTAAAACCTCACCGCAGTATAGGGAAATGCAGTCTATCACTCCCTTTTTGAGTGCTCCAATCTGACACATTATTAGGAAGATTTCTAGACATGCATGTAAGCAGCTCTGCTCTGCCATGCTACTAGACACCTCACATCCATCAGTATTGATTTCTGTCAGGCCGCAGCCTCCGAGCGGCTCAACGCGGTCAGCTGTGGACTGAGGAGCTGGAGCTCAGAGAAGAGGAGGTCTCATAACTGGGGTCTGTGCAGGGCAGCGCGTGAGTGGTGGAAAAATCAGGCCAGAAAATGAATCTTGAGCGAGCTCTGCATTACATCTCAGTGCCACAGGGCTTTTTGTGGGTTTTACCAGCACACTGGTAATAATGGTCCCTGGCAGCATAGAAGCATGACTTTACAGCATCCTCTCCTGCTAAGGAGGGCTGAGCTGCCTCACTCACGGCCCCATGAACTCACCGGGCTGTTGAGAGCTCATGTATGGGGTTATTTGTATTTTTTTTGTTTTTGCATGGCTGATATTAACAGATATATTGATTTCAGCATATATATGAGCTTAGAAGTAACACAAAAACAGTTATTTACTTTTTTTTTTAAACTCTCAAATATTGAAATGAGTATTAGCTTTAAAAACCTGGTATCAATCAGGCTCTAATTCAAAAAGCATGGCACAAACTAGGTATAAAGAATTGAAATGATATGTGTTTTATTAGAAACTGTGCACAGAATCAAGCATCCACCTCGTGAACAAACATTTTATCTGGAATGTTTAAGAGTCTATCAGGATGCTAGAGAAACTTTGGATTCAAAAATAATTCATATCCGACATCATTTGTAAAAATAATAAAAATAAAAAATAAATAAATAAAAGACGCTAGGTTTCATCTTCATGCAACGTTGGCTCCAACAATCAAATTAAGTTAACATAAGTTCAAATATTGATGTGAAGGAAAATCAAATCACTCTATGATAATAAAAAAAAAAAACACAGTAGAGTACCATATATGGCTACTGATATGGGGCTGAACATGATTTGTCTTCTTGACATGCAGCATCTATGGCAGAGGTTGTGTCAAAATAGGTGTAAACAATATTTATTTGCTTTGCCTAATACAGTATGTTCATGAAGTACAATCATTGGTTATCCCTGTTATTTTTGTTGCTGATGGAATTGGGTTACATGATGACTGAATATGGCTTTGGAGTGTCAACAACAATCAACCTGCATAAGAATATGCAATGAAACCACAAAGCTATGACAATTTCATGATAAAAACTATGAATTTAGTCCCAAATCCTGGCTGTATCCCCTCACTTTAGGCCTGTTACGCAAAAGATTTGCTGGCAGAAGAATTTTACTATCATCCACATGATTCATTGACGTTCATATTGGCACAAAGCAGCCCTGTGTTTGCACTCCTGTCCCTTTCGTATCTGTAATTAATTCAAAATGCGGGGATCATGAAATGTGTCGTAAATAGCCACACACTGGATATAAATAATCATCAAAAATGGTAATGTCAGACATGCCGATTAATACCAACACAGTGCTCTAGTCTACACCAACTGTGCTCCAGAGTTACTCCCCCCAATGAAAGCTGTAATAAACCCACTGTAAACAAGTTTAGACACGTTTTCCCATGATGTTTATCTGAACACTGAGTTTGTGCACATACAGTAGTAATTATCTTATGATATCATTTGGATTTTCACCTTGCTAAAATGAATAAAAATGATACTTTTTAAAACTTAATTGTGAATAAAGGTGAGTGTTCTCCCTCATGCTTTTCTTCTTCTATTTTGACACGTCATAAATTCTTTGGACCTTAATCAATAGATTCCATTTATTTTACTGTTTTACTCTTTTTTAATTCGCTAATCAGTGTGTGCATGCTAAGATGAATGGGGTCATCCATAATAATGCAATGACAGAAAATGATCCCCCAACTCTGCAGCTCAGAGTTGCTTTTTGGCAGCGCACTCATTTTGTAGCTTCCTCTGCATTTTTTTGTACAACCTTTTTGGCTCTGAGAGTTTCAGTCTGAAGGTCAGCGTTTGATTGCAGCCCCATACCTGTAGTCACAGATAATAAAACCACTTTGACACCGTAACAATATTTTTACAAGTGTGTTTTTGCATTGGCTTGGACAGGAAAAAACGGAGTCAGGCCACTCTTACGGTAGATGGCAAAGAAAGTAGGAAATATGATATAATCAGTCCCTTTCACTCAAAAGAAAAACATCTACTGTAATATCACGAGATTGGGCATTACCATCAAAATGCAACACATTTAGAAGTCATTTTAAATCAAATGCATGTGTTAATGTGTATGTGTTCATTTCTACTCTTCATTGTATTTCTATGTACAGTGGCCACATACTGTAACTGGAAACATACTTTCAGGGAATATGCACTCTAATTGAAGTAATCACACAATATGTCACCATGAAACCATGAATATAAATATACATACACATTTACAAAAGCCAGGCTTTTCAAAAGTGCAGCAGACGGTGTAGAAAACAGGCGGAAATAGAGGATCACACTGCAATCCAGGACTTCACTCTGCAAAGGTATGTGTACACAGTTGCTGGAGGTATTTGGTTCGTCTTAGTCCCCAGACCAGGACCCATTAAAACTGGCCTCTAATTAGAAGGGACCATATCCTTTATAACAGGTTCTCTGTTTAAGTAGGTGGCCCAGTAGACAAGGTTGAAGGAACCAAAGAGAACTGGAAACAAAATCCTTGACATCCTGTCAATTTTGCTGACGCTGTTGAATGTCTTCTTGCTTTCTTGGGCTTTGCCATCTGCTTTGGCCTTCTGGGGATCCGAAGCGCCACCTTTGGCGATAGTTGGAAGTGTGCTGGAGTCCTTGGTGATATTCGGTGCGTAGTTGGCCACTGCTACAGCGTAGGCATTATTCTTCTTGACAACAGATGCCCTCTCTTTTTTCTGTTGGAAGATCACAAGGATTAGATGCAAGAGCTTAAAAAGACAGAGGCAACACTGAAACCCATCACAGTTTAAAATACATGTACATGAAGGAGAGAGGTGGCAATATATAGGTTCTGGTAATAGATCAGATCATTTTTCAATGTCAGAATGAAGGCCAGCAAGGATGTTTGAGGTCTAGTGGACTGATACTCACACCTACTGTAAACAGGAGGAGGGGATATAGTATACAGGATGTAATATTACTAAGAACATTTCATTCTCTTGGAGGGGAGACGGCGTAAGATTTGGCGTAAGATTTGGGCCACAGTGGCAGTAGGCCATCATAAATAATTACACTGGCCTTTCATAGAGTTCAGTGATTCAAAGAATTATAAATAGAAGAGTATATAGTAAAAACCACCCTGAGGAGTTGTAGAAAAATCACATCATGGCAATTATACTGAAAGTTCCACTTTCTTTCACGACATTTTAATGACCTTTTCTTCGATCCAAGCCCTCTGTATTAAGTGCTTTATTGTTCTAAAGCTGTAAACTAAATGATATGACTGTAATGTGATGAAACACAGCAATGCTGCTGTTAATATTGACATTATTATTGCATTTTTTAATTTGCTGGGTGAGACAGTTCTAGCAGAATTTGAGGGTGGAGCTACACTTTAATGAGTCCCTCTGCATCTGCTTGATGCTACATGGAAAAATGCTTATAGTTTGTTTTTTCTTTCTGCTTGGTTACCACATTTTGCATCCATTTCTGTCCTGTCTATAGTAAGATATGTTTGGCACATACATTATCAGTTAGACATCGAGTCACTCCCCAGCAGTAGTTCATGGGTTAAGTGGCCGAGGGCACATCATAGTTAAAAGATAGGAGTGCAATGACTTCACGGTTTTAAACAATTCCTTTCTGGAATTCTAGTAATTCTTTCAAACTTACAGTCTGCTCTAATAGGATTACATGTTTTGGACCCATGTTCTCATTAGCCTGATGCACTGAATGGTTTGTTACACAGAACCTCTGAGAAGTCTTCCTTGGAAACTGTTAGAAAGGGCAGGCACTTTCAAAAAATACTTGGCAGATGATTGGATGAACCATCTGTCTATCACCATCTATAATAGGCTAACTTCAACCAATCAGATCAACAAACCATATGACGTAGTGGGAGAGCTGAAGCCAGTCGTGAGAAGAGCGAAAACACCTTTTCCATGAAGCAAAGCCTTCAGTGCTCTTCTTCTACTCTCTCCAGTTCTGATATAACTGATGCTAGAGCAGCATCTATAGGATCAACCTGTTTAGGAGCAACCATTGTTGTTTTCGATCAAACAGCCGCAGTTGTCACACCTAAACAACGCCTGTAGTTCTTCATCCGATGTTGATTGGTCTGAACCACTGCGGTTCGGCCACAAGAGGCGCATAGAGATGGATTCTCGCGTGATCTCGCAAACCCAGCTGCCTTCCAAGGTAATGTATTCTCATGGCTTACAATACAGAAACAGTGATGGTCAGATTGGAGTTGTTCTGCAGCCGTAAAACCTCACGTGTCAAGTTAAACTTCTAAAGTCTGACAACAGAGTCAACGAGTCAGAACAGAGTCAACGAGTGTTATCCAGGTAAGCTAGAGACAATTTCTGCTGGCTTATCAACGCCATGAATGTTATTTCATCTACTGTATATTCCTGACTGATAAACTAGTTGTTGCACTTTGCTCCCCTTATGGAGGGATAAAGCAGCCATTATTGCTGTTTCCTTCTGCCTCCAACAAATGTTTTTTAACATTACCTTCTTCAACACACTAAAGAATTCTCTTTGAGAATCGGTTATGCCCTCAGTACCTTGTCAGTCACAACACTCTTCCCATCCCAAGCCCAGCCGCGCTTTGTGAAGTAATTGACAGTGGCAAACTCGATCAAAGCGGAGAAGACAAAGGCGTAGCAGACAGCGATGAACCAGTCCATGGCAGTGGCGTAGGCGACCTTGGGAAGGGAGTTCCTCGCACTTATACTCAGTGTTGTCATGGTGAGAACAGTGGTGACACCTGGAAGTACAAACAGACCTGATAGTCAGTTCTGATGAAGTTCATCTGGAAAGGATAACACACATAGTACTGTAATGAAGCAGGCAGACCAGGTGCTGTATGTAGGGAAAATGAAATGAAATCAAAATAATGAATCACCTTTGCTGACTTTACTTACTCCATGTTGCCTCTCTATTCTTCTCTCTATTATTTTCATAGAATGGTTCTACTGTTTGATGCTTTTCAGAATAAGTGTTGGTCATTACTGTATATGTATACGTACAGTGTAAGTTTACTATTAGCTGATTCAACCCTAATAACCTCTGACCTTCTGTAATGCTTTAACTGCTCCGCAGGTTTGGTATGTTCGGCCAAAGGACAGTTTATTCTTGATCTCTTTCCAACTGTATGTGTCCATGTCTCCTGACGACACAGGACCAATCAATTCCCTTATTAAATGTATTTTAGATATTACGGTCTGGATGTCACAAAGCATCTTACAGCTCAACCAGGATAAAACTGAAATTTTAGGTTGTAGGTTCTAAAGCTCAGAGAGAGAAACTGATTGCAAAATTAAACTCCCTTGGACTGACGCCAAACCAACAACCACAAAACCTTGGTGTGGTCTTTGACTCAGAGCTGAACCTTAAGGCTCATATGGGGTTTGTGACCAAATCTGCTTTTTATCACCTTAAAAATATTGCTAAAGTGCGACCTTTTCTCTCTCTGAGTGACACAGAGAGACTAATACACGCTTTTATATGGCGCAGGCTGGACTACTGTAACGCTCTCCTATCTGGTCGACCCAAAAATAATATAAATCAGCTGCAACTGAACTCCACGGCCCGAGTGCTGACCAGGACCAGAAGGAGAGAACACATTACACCTGTTTTACAGTCCTTACATTGGCTGCCTGTCAGTTTCAGTATTGATTTTAAAATTATTTAAATTGCTTTTAAAGCACTTCGTGGTCTTGCACCAGCATGTATGTCTCCCATGCGTACGTACCGTGTATGAACCAGTACGGCCCCACAGGTCCTCTGAATCTGCTAGTTGTTCCAAAGTGCAAGGATTAAAACCTGCAGGTCTAGACCTGCTCTGTAGTGCCCTGAGATGACTTCTGTTATTATTTGGGCGTGTATAAATAAATCTGAATTGGTTCATTTTCTGGCTGCCAGTGGTAGCATCGTGGACAGTAGCAAAGCAAGAAATAACTGTAATAATAAGAATCCCAAATTGAACAAGTTCTGCGATAGAGGCAGAGTAAGACACCCGGTCGTTGGTTTGCAACCCTCTCGTGTCCCGCAGCTCTCTCCATCGAGTGCATGCCAGTCTGAGGGTCACTCTTGTTTGTCCTCAATTTGTTTTTTATCACTCTCCCTTTTCGCCTTCTTTGCTTCCTCCTTCAGCTGGGCTCTTCTTCTTTTGCTGGGTAGAGTTTCCAGTTACCCCGGTTGTTCCACTGTCCACCATTTCCGGTAGCTGGGGATAGCTACCGATAGCTACTGCAAAATAAAAGCTGTATTCCTCTTCTGTTTTGCCTGCGCAGTGCAATGGTTGACCCGCTTCCTTTGTGCTGTAAATACAACCCTCTTTTTCCCCGGCAGATTGTAGTCGTTAGCATACAGAATTGCACAGTGAAAGCAAGGCTTATAGGAAACCAGCCTAAATGCCAATGGTTTCATTATTCTATAGCTATTACATTGTTCAATCAACATTTACCTCATAATGATCAGTTAAAGCAAAAAAGTTGTCTATTGTCACTTTAAGATACAGGTTATCTGAAATGGATCTTTGCAAGAGGAACAAGTAGAAGAGGGTGCTCTTTGACAAAGAGCCAACACTTACCGAACACAGTCCTGGCTGGCACTGATTCTCTATTCAACCAGAAAGACACTTGGGAGAGAATGACTGTCATGATGCATGGGAGGTACGTCTGGATGACAAAGTAGCCAATCTTCCTCTTCAGATGGAAATGAGCCGTCATCACCGTGTATTCACCTGAGGAGATGAAAATCAGTGTCACTTCTGCTCCTATTGCCATTTGTAATTTGAGTGCGTTTTGAACCTAATGCATTTAATGAATGCATTGATATATGCTATAATCTCTGATGTACTCTCTGACACCACCCTCAGTTAATGGTATCTGATCACTTAAATTCGTTTTGCATGCTCTTCACCTGCATGGAGGCTCCTGATGTTCATTGGGACTTTAAAGAGACTATTTGGTCTGCATTACATCATGCAGAGGAGACTTCTGGTTTATATCCATCATACCTTAAGATGATAGTATCAAACCTTGTTCTGCAAATCTGCTTTTCTCTTATATATGTATTTAAATCAAATGGTTATTATTAGGGCTTAGTTTGATTGAAAATTATTATAGAAATACTTCCTGCATTTTTATTCACCGCCCTTGGCAAGGCCAGTTCCCCAGTTATGGTCCTTGCTACTGCTAACTATACTACTAAATAAAAACAGAATGCACAGACAATATTGTTGCTTAGATAAGAAATAAAGCTCCACACAGACACACACACACACACACACACACACACACACACACATTTACTGCTCCACTGCTGTCACAAATAATATTTTATTACAAGATGAGTAAAAATGTACTTGTAGTTTGAGATGTTGCAAAGTGTAAATAAGCCTGAACAACTCAGATTTTTTCCAATTAAAGGCAAAATGACTGAATGAAGACTTCACTCTTCGTATCAAAACATGGCAAAATGCTGAAAGTTTTTGTCTGGATTTGAAGTTTCACAAATCCAGACAATCCAGTCATAATTCTGATCATTTAAAAATTAGAATTTTCTCCTCAGAAAATTTCCTTCTCAGGTTAGAAAATAAAAATCCATGAAGTCCATCCAAGAAGTCCATGACAGTTGAGTGCATGAGTAAAGTGAAACTGACAATGCTGTGTCCTACAGTCAAATTTAACTATGTAACTGTAACCCCACACCTCCTTTTGAGTTTCACAATTATGTCATTTCTATCAGTACAACATTATATTTTTATGTGAAGATTGTAGACAATGCAGCTTTAAGATGTCAAAGCAGTCTTAACTATAGATTAGTCAGCCTACTTCAGCTGTTAATAGTAGATATTTGATCAAATAATCCATACATACATAGAAAAGTAGGTATATTATAGCATGATTTCTTAGCCACCAAGCAAAGCCTAATATCTGACAATTCAGTGAAACAGTGCCAAAACTGCAGTAGCAGGCAGGCCTTCCAAATGGAAGATATCTCAAAGAGAAGCCAAGATTAGACATGAGAAGAAAAAGATCTGTTACCCATGGCAACAGAACAGAGAAACATAGCTCATTTGCTGCGATTCTGAAATGAAGGCCTTGATACACATTGCCACTTGGCAAGAGGAAAGTCCTTTCCAGCAGTGGGGGGGGGGGGTTCAGTTCCAAGGACTAATCCCAAAAGATTTTTTATTCCCTTTTTTTATAGCACTGTACTTGCATTGCCTGCGTTTCAGGCAGTTATGTGAGGATGATTCTCTCTCTTTCAACATACACTCAAACACACACACACACACACATACTCAGGCACTGGTATTTAGGGGAATTGAGTGCATTCTCAGTGCTCAATGAAGCTCTATATCTTCTGTAATTTAATTTGCATGCCAGCCCTGGTGCGTGTGTTATGGATGGGGGAGGAGGATGTACAAGCAAGGAATCCACAGGATGTGGCGGAATTTTCTCTAGAGAAGCCTGTGATCACGTCACTGAGAGGAAAGATTGTAGCATGAAGATGATAATCACGTCATGTATCCGGCAGATTACGGAAACAAGGCTGCTGCTGACACATGGGAATATCTTCGTTCAGGAAACGATGTGCAGTGTCGACTGTCCGACAGAGGGCACTGACTCTTACACAAGAGACAACAAGCTTTGAAAATGTACACTTCATGGGGATTTATTAATAAGACATCTGATAGTGGTTTTTTTTTAAAGTGACCTGCTGTCTTCATCATATAAACACCAAATGTCCTAAATGGGAAGAGTTAACTTTTAAATACAGGCCTTTACTGAAAGGTTAGATTAAAGGAACATTGCTGTGATTTAGCTGTGCTGAGTAATTCCTAGTATGAGTCAAGCTAAACTGGATCCTACACTTCCCATAATGCATCTTGATAGCAGCTTAGACCCTTTCTGTTAAAAATGTGTAATCTCCAAAGGCATGGGAGGATTACCTTGATGACATCATCACGGTCTTCTTCTCAGAATTTAAAAAGTGCCTCCAGAGCCACAGAAGACGTTATACAACTGTTTTCACAGGCTGGGCAGGACTCCCTATGATGAAGTAAACTGATCTTAATGTGTAATCGAGCACTCTCACTGCTTACATCAACATTGTTCTTTTCCAAAACCCCACTGTACAGTACCTGCCAAGCACCAAATTGCAAGCAGACAAAGTTAGTGACTATCTGGTGAATGTAGCCGTTTGCTTCTAAAGAGCGAGATGCGTCCCTCACGAGTTGATGGAGAGCAAAAACAGAGCTACGAAGAAAGTGAAAAATGGACTTCGCCAGAAACACGAATCCAAATGAATGCTAATGTTGCTCAGAGTCTGCTGTGTGAGTAAATAGGCAATTTTAGGCAAGTTAACTTAAAAGATGCCCCATTGTGCCGCCCGCTATTTAAAAAACAGATTTACCTAATGTATACTCCGTATATAAATACTACATTTATGCAGCTAGACAGATTATACACTGTGTATGAAGTAAAACATTACTACATTCAGTTGTGTAATGGGTTTTCATGTGTAATGTGAAGTAACAAGTCAAACATGGCTGTGTGACAAATAAATGTATGGCTGAATAGTGGTATTTTTGTAAGTGTGTGTGGTATGTTCAGAGGCTTGTGCAAGATGTCCATTCCTGTGAAGCCTGAGAGCACATTAATTTGTGCCAAACGACCTAGTTTACATGCGCTACACCAAACACTGACACACTAGTAATGAATAATTAATTTTAACTCAGCCAATCAGATCATGTGGAGTGACTAGTTAAACATGAGAAAGTGTCACTGGCAGGCATTCCGCCTTCTACCGAGGCATCACACACCACTTAACCTAGATAGGAGCATTTAGTGCATGAAAGAAAGTTCTTACTGAATGAAACTGAAGCAGGGATTCCCTTGGTAGTGGAACGCGGTCATTGGGGAAAGACATACTGATGATATGTAATGATGCTTATAGGGAGTAGGGGTGGTGCACTTGGCACAGGGATGTAGTTATAAAGTCTGTTTCTCTGTGGTAGATGCATTTTCTGCATGCAATCTACTGAAACACTAAAGTGTAGCCTGTTTACATCGCCTGCATTTAAATTCAGAGAAGACTTTAGCTCTAACGATAAAATTTGGTGAACTTTTTCAAAGGGAACATCTGGGATTTTTAAACTTGGGCCCTATTTTATTTTTTACAAATTTTGTGCCCGTGAAAAGTATGCCCACTAAAAGTGCTTGTTTTTGCCACTGACTCACTGACTTTGCCACTGCTCAGGTTGTTATTCGAAGTGTCAGACAACATTATGGAAAAGATCCCAACAGAGACTGCAGTTTTAGTGGTCAGACTGTTCACAGGCTCAATTGTCCCAAAGGATTACATTGCAGCCATTGCACAATTCCAAAACGTTTGGTAAATATTAATCAATTTGACCCCAATAGTTGTAAAAATAGGGCCCAGGTTTAAAACTACCGGAGTTTCCCTTTAATTACTCTATTTTCAGGATAAAGATCCTATTAATTCTACAGGGCGATCACACGTCATTTCAACAAATGTAGCCTTTCATTGTGAGCAGGTCTAGATTTGACACTTTGATGCTTTCACCAACACTACCCTAAAATACCGGGAAACAGCATAAAAAGTTCCAAGAATGAAAACTGGAGCAGCTTGTGAGAAAAGCAGGATTCACTGTACATGCTCAGGCACATAAAGAAGACACCTAACTCCACGGCGATGCTTTGCAAACCACCCACTTCTCCTTCAACGTTACAGTTAAAGCCTGGAGGCGATAACCCCAAAGTCAATAAGCTCCACCAGGAACAAACTTCTCAAACTCTTTCACGATCATCATCAAATGTAACTCATCCTTTGCATTCTCCATCAACCATTTCAACCACACAATCCACTCCCTCTACTCTTCTTGAAGGCACATATCTGTGGTTTTGCAACCATTTTCCAAAGCAAATTTCTAATTTGCAAGCTGATTTTCATACAGCACTGACACAAACTGACCAAACCTGTTGTGTTCAAAGCAGAAAAAACACATTGGTCAATCTAAAAAGATACCGTTAGATTTGAAAGAAGGTTTCAATGATGTTATATATGTATACGCCATTTAGACATAATGTGCTGCAAAAACACAGGTCTCCCAGTAATTGTAACACACCCACACGTTTCTCAGCATTATTATGATCACTGCTATCCTCGTCCTGCTTCAAAAGCGTCTTCCATCATGTTTTCCTCAAGTACTAAGTAGTATTGCTAAAACTGGATCAGTGCTGTCACTCAGCGAAACAGAGAACTGTACATGCTTTCAGATCTTATAATTTATTACAACAGCTTTCTTTTTACTTGACATGAATGGTGGCATTGTACCAGGCTGTATAAAATGCTGCAGCAATCATTTTCACCATTAATTCTGTTATATGGGTGTGATTACCCAGGCATCCTTAGCCTGGCGATCACTTTTAGAAATTGTTTCTCGATTCAACTGGTTTAAGGCTAATCAAGGCCGTGCTCCTTGCTACAACCCAGACCTTTTTTTACCCATTATCACCAAGGCCATGTCAAACAGGACCTCAACAGACTAGTGGTGGTTCCCCTATGAGGACATGCCAGCTTAGACTGTAAGAGTGGTATCATTCTTTACATCAGTGGTTCCCGAACGTTTTGTGTTTTAGTGACCCCTTCTTGCAGGTTGCGTATGTGTATTAGTAGCAGAGGTCTACAGAGTTATCCAGTGTTTATTAAAAAAAAATGATTATAGAAAAACCTAAAAAAGAAAAAGAAAAAAGAACAGAAATATGTGTAACCCCACCATCCACTGCTTTCACTTCTGAAGCCCCTGTATTTCTCATGTTTCCTTTTAAAGCTTGCTAGATGACTTCTGCTTTGAAAAGTGCTATGCAAGTGCTTTATAATTAGTTTATGCTTATGGTACCATGGCAACTTGCATTGTTACCATGGCAACATACATTGTGATAAATTGTGTCTGTTGAATTTGGCTCATATGTTAGGTGTATTTTGAGGTCCTTCTGTAACAAGTCTTCAGACATTCTTACTCCTGACACTGGCATTATTATTAGTAGCATTATTAGTACTAATATTATCCATAATAATGACATGACATTTATTTTGCTTTGGTTTCCGTGTTAAATAATTATGCAGCAGATTAACTACTTATGATATTGTCAGGCATCACCCTCTGCTGCGTCAACTGACAGTTAACCAACCACAACCACAGAAATGACATCTCCCTGCACTGATGTGGCGGCCTATTTAAAGACATTCACTGCATGCTGACGTGTGCTTGCTGCTGATACTGCTGCTGCTCCACTCCACCCAGCCTCCACCTGCTCCACCTGGAGGCGTTTAGTTCAAAGTTAATAACCATTGGGGAATTATTTGCAATGGACTGCATGTTATTTATCACTGTGCTAAGTATTTAATTCTTCTACGGTTTTTGCTGGATACTGCCACATCAGGTAGCCTTACAGAGAGTAGAACCACATTGCAGAGTCGATTTGTATTTACATTTTTATGCCATGCTTTGCTATGTGACAAGGCAATTCCCAAAGGAATTAAACTGAAAACATTGGGAAATTAATGGTAAACAACACAAAGTTGATGACAAATTTCTTCTCCCAAGCAGCTCCAGAAGCTGTCTTATTTTATATGCTGTTGAGTCACCGCAAAGGATCATGTCAAACGTTAACACATACCTTTTTGTTTTCCTATCACTTAAATGATCATCTTTATTTGCTTACATACAGAAAACCAAACCAGAAACACATTACACATCACTTATTCTCCAGTGGCTTCCTGTAAATGCACGCATTTATTAGAAACTCATACTTTTAAATTACAATGTATTACTACCATTCATCAGCGATTCGCTTGCAGATAATGTTCAGTGCCTGGGTGTTCCTTGTCACTCCCAGAATGCAAAGGAAAACAGCTGACAACCCTCTCTCACCTCTCAAGAAGAAGCTTCACAGTACTTCAGTATTTAAATCCACAACTTACATCAAATTTTGGAGCTCATCTGTCTCTTTACTGTCTACTTATTGGGCAGCAATGGTGTTCCTCTGATCTTCACACACATATAGAAACACATATAGACTGATGTAATTCACACTCACGTTCTGGCCTCGTTTCTTGGCCTCTGTGCATGAAATGTGTTTGTTCTATTTTTAGTCCACATTATCTTTGTTTTATAAAATAGCCTATCTATGCCTTCTTTGTTCTATGTTCTTTGTTTTCTGTATTCTTTGTGAACAATACGCTTGTTAGAAGTGTTTTATAAATAAATGTATCGTGACAACTGATTGTCTTGGATAGGGGCATATTTCTATTTCTGCAAAGGCCCCCTGACTGAGCCAGCAAAGCTTCAGGACAATATACGTGTGGATTTGCTTACTGCAGCATTTCTCAGTGCCTAAACATCTTTCACCATCAACACAATTTCTATGAATTAACAAGAAGACCTTCCCCTTAGATACTGTTGCCGTGCCTGTCCAGCTTGCACACACAGTATGTAGTTCGCAGTGATAATGGTGGCAGATTCATTTGATCAGTTCTAGCTAGCTGGCTAATTGATTTGGTTGAAAACAGCTGACCCGTTTTAATAACTACAACTCTGTCAAAAGGTCTAAAATATGCTCTTGATGCATGACATAATGCTAAAAGACCGACGCTGAAGCTGCATGTCCCAGGGAACATGTCAGCATCCTGACCAGTTGATGATTATCCATGTAAAAGATGTGAAAATAAAGAAACATTCTTTTATTGCTCTAGAGATAGTTAGTTGTAGTATTATCATTAAGATAGGGAAAATTACAAGATCAGACTAGTATTTTGTTCTAACGTAGCACTGCTTTGCTGCTTAGCTTACATAGTTGGAAAGCAACACAGAGGTTAGATTTATCCTTTACTGATCGTATTTTTTATCAGTATGTTTCACATTAAATGTAACCAGAGAAAAGGTTTTGTAGCTATTTGTTTAGCGAACATGACGCTATCTCAGATAACAAGTTTGGCTGGGGTTGCTGGAGAGTAAATCAAAATCCAACAGAGCACTACAAAGCTGCTGACGTTAGCCTACACCACGATACAGTAACATCCAGGACCAGCTTCCACACAATGGGGAAATACAACATTTTCAACCCTTGAAATGCTGATTTTTATAAATTTGGTAAGAAATGCAGTCATATATTTTAGTTTACAGCTCAAACAACACATTTAAGTGTGCAGTACCTCTTTAAACGCTGTCAATCTCTTTTAGCCCCCGCTGTTGCAAAATCCAAAGTTTGACAGGTGTGCTGTGCCAACTGTAGTTCGGTTGCTAAGCTACACTTTTGGACAATGTTAATAAAAATAAAATTCAGTCTTCAAAACATTTTTCTCTAGCTTCACTTTTCATACACGTGTTTAAAACTTTGTATCCCTTGCTTTTTGCTTGAAGTCCATGTTTTAAACCTCCAGACTTAACCAGAGTTAATTATCCTGTCCACTAATGAGCTTGTCACTGTTGGATTTACTTGCTAATGTCTCCTGCAGGTCCATTTGAGTGAAATGCCACATTACCGATGCACACCGAGTTAATCATTTCCTAGGCCCAGAAGAACATAGATTTTCTTTTTTTTCATTTCACACATGACTGCACTTTTGTGAGACATTCCTGTGTCTTTGGGCACCAACATAACACAGCAGCTCCTCCTGTAGCTCCTAACTACTATTTAGCAACTACTTAGAATCCATCCAAAAAATGATACTGAATTTGAATGTTTGCCCATCTTTGTTCCCCAAAGGGGGGTTTATATAGTGGAAAAGCTCGTCAGAGCAGCAGCTCACCTGTTATGCTGCTTTGGGTCTCCAGGCCACGCTAAATGCAGATTATCAAAAATACAGAACAAAGTTCTGATGTATGACTGCCAAATCCCCGTTTTGTTGAATCTTTGTCATGTAGAAGAAGCCAGAACAAATGTTTCTCTGCATTTCAAGCCAAAAAAAGTGAGTAACAGAAAGACAAAACTTAGCAAGTGTTTCACAGGAAGCTACGGCCGCCTCCTGCAACATGTAGGAGGTGGACAAGTTCAACATCCTCCAAAACAAGCACAAAAAAACCCAGTTTGATTTTCACACTGAAACAGTTTGTAACTGAGATAATAAAGATATTTAGGTTCCTGATTCCACAAGATGAAGCAGGTCGAAGCTACAGATGTCATCACAGTTTTCAGGTTAGCGCTGAGTTTGCAAGTTTTGTCGCAAGTTTTGTCGCAAGTATTGTGGCTTCGTAATTTCTAAAGTATTTGAAAATACCACAGCCACGG
Organism: Gadopsis marmoratus; assembly: GCA_036023855.1. NCBI lineage: Eukaryota > Metazoa > Chordata > Actinopteri > Centrarchiformes > Percichthyidae > Gadopsis > Gadopsis marmoratus. The sequence goes on from JAVQJF010070090.1 coordinate 17,375, forward strand.
TTTCTTTCTTATTTCTGAGACCTTTTCTAAGCTGGAAGAAAATGTACTGCCAAGGACGGATGTTAGTAGGAGGTCATGAGGTGGATTTAATCTCCTTTTGCTAGACCGCCACAAAAGCTTACCTGTACTCGATTTTATAGTTTCTTGTCCGACCGTTTGTCCAAGCAGGTCATACTGGTTCAGGCGGGAGCTTTCTCCTTCCACCACCACAGAGTCGGAGGCATTTCGAGTCCAAGCGTAAGTCACTTCTGAGATTGTGTAGGCGTCTAAGAGAAGAGGATAAACCCATAGGGGATAAATCTGAGGCAGCTGCAGCCATTGATGATTTTTCGAGAAAAGATTTGACCCAAATGAAAAGCCCCCCCCGACTCCCACCACACACATACACACACACACACACACACACCCCTACATTGTGTTTGAATGCTGGGTTTCTATTAAAAAAGAACAGTGCAGAGAGAAAAAATCTCTCAATGTCTGAAGATGAAATTCGTAAAAACGTTAACAAGAAAACTGATTTATCCCTCTATATATTCTGCCAATCATGGTATCCTACAGATTGTTGTATTGTTGCAACAAATGAAATACTGCAGGTCACAAACATAAATGCATTGTCAGTAAATGGGACATTTCATTAATGTGAGAAGAGGAAGAAGAAGGAATTTCAGACATGAACCGCCATGTACTGATGCTCTGATACAAAATAATCCCTTGATTTTAAACCAACATCTTAAAAGCAGCTTAAAGCAAAAATTCTTCATCCAAATGTAAAGAAGCCATGGCAATAAAATAGTGATTCAAACTGATTTCAAATAACTGACACAAAATAAAATATTTGGATGAGTTTAGAGTCCTTTTCCCCATATTTCCCAGTGACACTCAGTCCTTTATCTTTCGTTTATTTCATATCTGTTTAATTGCTGCATATTTTGTTAAAATTTGTAGGGCTACTGCCAGAAAAATGAGGCATGCATTCCTGCTTCACTCGGCTCTTAGGCTGCTCACTTGCCAAAGAACCAGTGAGAAGAAAAAACAGAAAAACAAAGTAGCATTTTACGTCAAGGTTCCTGAGGCGCTATCATCATCAGAGTTACTCACAGCTGCCAAATTTTAGTGGACAGGAATGAAAGTCCATGGGGAAATCCTCCAGATGCATTGGGCACTCTGCATGCACAGTTAACCTGCATCCAATTCACAGAAAATTAAGTAGACTTTGCAAATGCATGAAAAGTAAAAAGCACAGATTAGGCATGGTCTCAAAAAAAATAAATAAATAAATTCACAAGCCTCATGCACTATTCAAGACGCCATCTGTAATGCCTTGAAACAAAAATAATTCATCTAAACAGTAATCAGCAGAACAAAGTAAACAAGGTACTGCTTATGTCAAAAAACTAGTGTGTGTCTATTGTAGGTTAGCCCTTTCATATGAAACTGTGTTGCATTTAACTAAACATTATTCAACCACTGTTAGTTTATCATTCAAATACATTTTCTGGAAATGACCGAAATAGGCTACATTGCCTAAGATTGGATGCATGAAGAATACATTTGAACAAATGGGATTCTTTATTGCTACTGGACATGTACTACAATCTATCACATGCTTTAGCAAGAAGAGTGTTCTGTCCAAGTCTTTCCCGTTCAAGAAGGAGTAGTTCAACATTTTTGAGACTTAAGTTATTTGCTTTATTGCAGAGAGTTAGCTGAGAAGATCAATACCACTCCTGTGTCTGTACGCTAAATATGAAGCTACAGCTAGCCTAGCTTAGCACAGAAACAGGGTGAAGCATAGCCTGGCTCTGTCCAAAGGTAACAAAATCTGCCTGCCAGCACCCCCAAATCTAACAAATTAACACGTAGTATCTTCTTTGTTTAATTCGTATGAAAAACAAAGTGTAAAAATGCCAAGTCGTGGTTTTATGGGGGTTAATGTGCCAGACTATTAAGCTAACAGGCTGCTGGCAGTAGCTTCATATTTAGTGTACAGACATGAAGGTGGTGTCAGTCTTCTCCTGTAGCTCTCGGCAACAAAGTCTACAACCTACAATGTCTAACTATTCCTTGAAATCCATCTCAGCACATTTAACATATATACAACGTGGTGGCTTTTTCTTCAGACATGCTTCTGGGACTTGAATTACCTCATGGTGTACAGCAGTGTCCCATCATCTTTGATCCTCAACAGTTTATTAGGCATGGTCATGTTATGAGCCACAGACTTTTTCCCATTGTGGAAGAAGGTGTCCGGAGTCCAGATTTTACTTGCCATCAGGTTGTTGAGGGGCAAAATATTCATCGGCCCGTGAAATTTCAACCTCTCATCCTTCCAGCTTTGCCGGAAAAAGACGTCTATGGTGTACTCCTGTGGACAGAGGGGGATAAATGAGTTTAATCAAAGCGTATTTTTGCAAATCACAGGGCACTTTCCACTGCCTTCTTTCTTCGAAGCATACAAGCAGCAGTTCTTCACGACTGACTTCACCTGCCACTTTAAACCCTGGCCACTGTATGACTTTCTCTATTTGTCAAAGCTCCATCAAGGTGAGGCCGGCACTCTCCGTGTTCCTCTCAGCTCTCTGAGCCGGTGTGTTTTCCCTAAGCCGGCTCTGAGGCCGAGACAACCCCTTGACCTACAATCCCCTGTTGTCAAAAGAAACCACACACGAAGAAGGGTTTAGGGCAGAAAGCACTGCACTGTGAAATGTGTGTGTGTGTGTGTGAGTTAAATGGTAGGGGAGTATTAGTGGAGTTGGCTAGTCAGGGATGCTGGGTATTAGTGAATGCCTGGTGCAGGAGAAGTCAACCATCTGTGTCTGTGTCTATCAGGATTGTGTGTGTGTGTGTGTGTGTGTGTGTGTGTGTGTGTGTGTGAGCAACTGAGGGAGTGTGAGATGATAAATTCCTCCAGAGATTTTTTCTTGTCACAGTTAAAGGACCTCTGACATTTAGACCTGTCCACTGAAACCAAAACCAAGTAGTAGCTCTTATTGTAAAATGATAATTCTGGTTTATTCCAATTTGAGTTTAGTTTTTGTAGTTTTGGCCATCTTTACTATTGGTTATGATGAGCATTTTACCCACTAAAGAAATTTATGAGACACAGCAGGAAATAGTCAGGCGACTAGACAAATTGTAAAATAGCCAACTGTAGAGCTAATTAATCTGACACATTTTATTTGAGGTGGAAATGAGTGCAGCTAAAATGTCAGTAATGATCCGTCATTGCACAGGTAAACACAGTCCGATAGGTCAACGTTGAAACAGGAAGTTGGTGTGTAAACTGATAGATGTTTAAATCAGATATGGTTTGGATATAATCTTTGGTTTCCCATCCAAACACCCATTCTAATCTGATCTCGTTGGTTTAAAAGATACATTTGCTATATTTTCCTTATTGTCAACAAATCCCTGTAATGAAATATCATGTAATGTAATATCCTGCTGCCATAAATTCTTACTAAGTGAGTATTAATCCAAGGCTGAAAATAGTGCCCCAACAAATGCACTTTTCACTCCTGCTTGAGTAACATTTGCTAAAGAGTACAGTGCTCAGGTGTTTTTGGAAATGACTGTATATTTGTGACCTGTTCAGTATTAATAAATGGGCATTGGGCTGCGTGCCACAGACAGGGAAGCATAAACAACATGCTTTCATGTGCTTTGTTGGCAATAACAAAAATATAGATCATCTCCAGGTTTACTGTACTGTTGCACCGTCCAAAGCTCTCAGCAACTGACTTGAGTATACGATAATTGTGAGAAAAACGTTATTATTACTGATATGCTGTAGTGGAAAGTAACCAAGTACATTTACTCAAGTACTGGTACTGGTTAAATACAAAGGATCTTACTTTTTAACAAAACGGTCTGTCTCTGAAGGGATCCTTTCCATAGTGTTATCAGACACTTCGAATAACGATAATAACAATAACAGTCTGTCAGTGGCAAAAACAAGCACTTATAGTGGGCGTACATTTTCATGGGCACAATTGCTTGTAATGATTACGTTGCAGCCATTGCAGCCCGTTTACGGATGCCGGTGGAGGCGATCTACTGGACACTTTTAGTAAATATTAATAATTTTGACCCCAAAAGGTTTAAAAATATGTAAGATTCTGAATGTGTATTTCTACACTGTAGTATTACTACTTTTACTCAAGTAAAAGCTCTGACTACTCCTTCCTCCCCTGCCAATTAGGTCTAAAACTATGAAACTAAGACTAAGTTATAATAAAATGGAAGTATCCTTTAAGTCATGGTGTTACCATAGAGACCACACCTAGTATGTTCACATGTATAAAACTGCAGCCAAAGACGATAAAGCTTTTTTGCCTCTCATTTTAAAGATCCCTTTGACCTCTTTGTTTGACTCATCGTCTTTTGAAGCTATTTCTGCATTTTCTTCCTCTACTTATTACATATGATTTTAATTTTCCAGCTTTGGCTGACAGTGGACTAATAAATCATATAAAGCAGCCACCTCATCAATCAGCTGAATTGCTCTAGGGTATCTGAATAAATCGATCAGGTCAGGGGGAGAATATTTCACCCTTTGCAAGACCAGAACCTGAAATAAATCACACATATTTTGCCATTGTGTGTCCTACTTTGTTATAACATCATGTTCATTCTACTAATAAATAAATAATAATAATATTATAATTTGTCAATTCTGAATATACATTGAGATGATTTTTTCAATTCTGACATATTAGTAGCTTACTTCTCGGCTTGTAAGCTGTAATGGCTGTAGCTACAGTACGCCGTGTTGACCTCTGCCAGTGAAATTGAAGGAGATGATGTTTTCAGCCCTGTCAGCTGACTGTCTGTCTGTCCATCTGTTTGTTTGCCAGATTATTTAAAACGAGACATCACGAATGATTTAGCTGAAATGTAGCAGACAGATCAGATGTGGGTTGTGTCCTGGATCTGGGATTTCCGCCATTAGATGCCATTTTATTTTTTATTATTTGTTATTCTGTGTCTGAGACCTGCGCCGCAGCATAAGTGGCGGCTTCTATTAAACTGAGTGCCTTCTAGTTTACATATCTTTCAGAGGCCACTGCATTGAACTCCAACATCATAACTGTTAAATCAATAGATCACTCACTTGGAATATGGGTCTTCAACAATAGAAGGGACGTTGATGATATGATGGAGGTGGACGCATGTTTCAGAATGATAAACAGGAAAGCCCAGGATAAACAAAGGAGTGACTTGAATAATAACAAGAGGACATTCAATAATTTATAAGATGGAAATTGTCAGATGAATAGACATCGTGCTGCGGTGTGGAAGATCCGTCCCACTTCAGCATTGTGGTGAGTGGAGAGAGAGGGGGAGATGATGCAATTATGAGAGGAAGGAAAGTCGAAATGAAAAAAAATATTTAAATAAAACTTAATGTATGTTATGAGTAGGGACTACATGTCATCCTCTGGAGTGGTGTTGTTCTCTGAGTGACACAACAGCAAAGATGTAGGTGAATAATATCCGGTTTCTGCTCTCACCATGTCTGTGTCTGAAACGGGTCCAAAGCTGGTGACGTAGATGTTTGTCTTCACCTCAGTTATCCTGTCTGGATAAGAGACAACAATTAGAGGCATCAAAACACCCAAAGGGGTAAAAACAAAGAGAATATGGGATTTAATTTTACATAGTTTTTTCTACAAACTGCCTTTTCAGAACATTTAGTTTCACAGATTTTTAACATATTCTATATTATTATAATTTTAATGCTTTATGGAGAGAACTAATTGAGATGTCTTCCTATGGCAATGAGTTTGAAGTTATAATCCTCCATTATAATTTAATACTATTAATGGTCATCATTTCTCTTTACAGCCATTCAATGCATTGTATATAATGTCTTATAGAAGTCATTTTCATTGTTTTTATTGTAAGTGGCGGAGTCAGCCAATGCTGCACGGGATTCACTTTACCTAACTACGTACGCATGATGGACGTCACTGTCCTACAACCTTATTAGAGCAGTATTAAGTTACTTCTGTCTTATTTGCTTAGGAAGGTTCCTAAATGAGTGAAAGTATTTAACCGGCACCCACGATACGAGCTGGTTAAATTCTCTAAATGCTTAGGAAGGGCGCTTCAAAGCTTCCTTTCTTATCTCCTTTAGCATAGGATACACTGGACCATCCTTTAGCAGAGGAAAGGAGATAATAACGTGACACAATTACTTCCGGTAGGGCCACGTCAGTAACATTCGCTGTCACATAATGACGTCAGCTAGTGTAAGTGAAGTGGGATTCTCTTAGCACTGTGGTTGTCTTTTCCCAGGTCCAATTGAATTCTACTTCACGTCTTTCCTTGACCTCGTGACGTTTTGGTCAAGGAAAATTGTTTAGGAAAAGACACAGGACGTATTTTTTAACTTTGACTATTCAACCGCAGCCAATGAAAACCCAACATTTCCTACTGCTGCTTCTTCACATTAACAAAACATACGTTTTTATTCTTTGAATTTCTGCCTTTATTGGATAAACAGTATAGAAGAAGACAGGAAACATGGGGAGCGAGAGAGGTATATGACAGCAAAGAACAAAGATCTGGAGTTTGGCTGGAATCGAACTGGGGACGTTGCGGTTGTTTATCTTAACCATTCGACCACCAGGACGCCCCCACGGGGTGGCTTTTATTGTGAAGCAGTCACAGGAAATGTGCCCATGCATTGATGAAATGCACTGTTAGCACTAACAGCATCACAAACAACAAGACATCATTATGTCATTTTCAGGATCAGTTTAAAACAAGAAGACAGAGCAGCCACAGTGAGCTGCTCGATGAAGAGCTGGTGACCAACTTTACTGTGCCCTGCTGTTGTTTGGAAAACTAGTTGCTCCACAGACCACAAATTCAAGCCATGATGGGAGGCAGCCAAATACTAGCTGACTTCTTTATTAAAGCAACAGTTTGTTCGGCTGCACTGTAAACAGATAGACAAGTTCATTTTCTGTTGTGCTTCTGACAAAGTAGCTCAACGACTGTTTGCTGTAGTATTAAACCGCTCTTTCTGCTGCCACCAGTGGCAGGGTGGTAGGGCTGAATCTCGAGGATCCTAACTTAATAATAAACAGAAAGGAATGTCTTTTTTGTCTGCAAATTCAATAGAATTTATAAATGTGAGTAAATGCTCCACCTACTGAATGTGAACAGCTCAGCACATTTAAAGCCGTCGTGTTTGATAAATTTAACTGTTGCTGAGCGTCTTCATATGTCCATCAGATGGCACTATACAGGATTGTGTACAAACTCAAACTTAACTTCACCTATATGTGAGTGCGAGCCAATTCAACTCTTGTAAGATGACATTTAGTGAGACAAAGCGATTTTTAAGGACTAATTTGCGACATAGGAAGAGCAAAACATGTTTCCTATTCAAGTCATAATGTGCTACTGCATCAGTGCTGCCGCATCCATTTGCTTTCTCTACAGTCTGTCTCCTTCAATAATTACTGAAGCTCGATCTCTCGTGCTCGGTCAATTCAAAAAGCTTTCACGTTTTACTCTACACTCTGTACTACACACAAAACAGCATCTCAAATGAAATCTAAAGCGATCATTATTCCTCAGTAAAGTGCTCTCCTGCATGGCAAGGCAAGCCACCATTCACATCCCGTCTAACAAGACATATTATGGAATTGCTTTCTTATTTATAAGGTAATTCAAATTCAAGAGGACGTGACAGGTTACTGTGTAATAGGTGCAATCCATTTAGCAAGACATATGGTAGGGTGCATTTATTTATGTAAACCAGGCTGCCAGGCCTACATTTGTATGTGAATCAGGCTGATTTAAAATGATCAGGTTTTTCCTGCAGCCCACAGAGGGCCTCCGTTAGTTTGATTTATTTAAAGAGAAATGTTTAATGTGGAGGCACATGAGAAACACCATCTGAGTAAAAACCATGTTTGACACTAAATGCAGCCATACTGCTCTGTTTCGTCTTGTAAAAAGATACAATATGGTGCATTTTATAATTGGGGTGTGCTGTACTGCAATACGGTGAACTTCTCATTGGCTGTGTCTGAGATTGTTCACTATTATAGTCCATTATATTGTGTGTTGGCTATTTTGTTGTCTGAACATCATACTGGACTCAAATGATCCCACAGTGCAATGTAAAAAGTAGTTTAAAATCCACAGTCCCCAGCCAGAAGCAAACTACCATCATGCATTGTCAAGATCAAAAGATACTGTTTTTATTTTTCTATCTGAGACACTATTTAGTCCTCTGTATAGAATTCTGTGTACAGTATAGTGGGTGGTGACTAAGGCGCAGGTAATGCTTTATCCCATGAAATATGAATGAAGAGATGAGTTATTGTTCTTTGCACTTTCTTCTCAATCCCAGATTTTATTAAATCTTTGAATGCCTGTATTCAGACAGTTGCATAGGCGATTAAGAAGCTGTTTTACGGGCGGAGTTACAGTGTAATGTTTTGGTACTTGTACCAGTGCCGTACGTACCAAGTAGGTACAGGGGAACACTTGGGAATAAGGGGGTAACAATTCGGGATTTTACAAAGAAGTTATACTGTAGTTATGTTTTAACTACCGGGTACCTATTCTGTTACTACAGAGTATTTATGACCTACTGAGTAACAATCTGGACGTTTGGGAGAAACTACAGGGTACAGTGTGACCATAAAACTGAGCACGATTATATTCATTCTGCATATTCACATGAGAACTGACCTCTTTTACTTTTATGAAGCGTTTTTTTCCTGCTTTTGGACAGTTATTGTTAATGCTGTTGATCATATTTTGTTCTTGTTTGGGGTTTGTTGAAATTACCCAGATAATAATCTTTGCATTTTCATTTTATTGGGTGTGTTATAGGGGGTTCACTTGAAAAGCCTTCAAAGTTTGGTTGTTGTTCGTTGTAAGAATGGAAGTAAGTATACCTACAACGATCAATATACTGTAGTGTTGTCATTTGTCATATGAAATGCCTGACAAAGGTTGATTGACCAATTGTCTGTAAATGTTCTGACAGTGTGCAGGAGATGATTTTTTTTGTTATATTACAGTGTTAAACCAACCCTGTATCAAAAACCCCACACGAATAAACAGAAGAACCAAATCTGCCACCAAATGACAGCTCCAGTCCATTTGCATTGCTTTGGTGGAGCAAATTCACAAGCAAAACCAACCGTATTTGTACAAACGATGCATCCGCACAGTAGCAAACCTAGAAAAGCACAGGCCTCGGTGAAATTACGTGTTTACTACTTAAAAGTATCCATAGTGCATTTAATGCCAGAGGCCGTTAGGACACATATTTACAGGAACAACGACAATAGCTAAAGTTAATTTATTCAGCAGGAACAGTCATAAGCATGGGCTTTTCATATAATCTGAATCATTTGGTACAGATGGGCCTGCTGAACCATGTTTACTTGGTCAGATGAAACCTGCTTAGTTAGGGGACTGTGCATCCCGCTGTGCAACTATCCAAATCTCATCTTAAACTCTGGCCAGTTTGGACAAAGATAAAGAGCATCAGCAAAACCCCAATGTTGGACCGCAGGATGGGTCAGGGGGAGTGAGTGACATCAGTCCAGAAATAGGGAATCTTTATAAGAAAAGCCTGATATGATTATGTCGATCAGACTGATGATTTTAGCAGCAGCATTTATTACAGCTGAGAATTCCTAAACAACAGTGATTAAATTTGTTTCAATTCAGTTTTTTTAATATAGCACCGTATCATAACAAAGTTATCTCATAGCACTTGTTCATATAGAGCATGTCTAGACCGACTCTATGTACCCAACAATTCCCACCATGAGCAGCACTGGAAAGTTAACTTAAAGGAATTTCATTATAGCTTTTCGATTAACTGTCTCAAACACCTATCTTGTATTGTGGTGGAAGTGTTGCGTTTAATGTTTCTGCATAGTTAGCATTGCTAGCTTTTTAAGCTAACTGAAAAGATATCGTGGTTTTTCTAGTTGCATGAGCCACAATTCGTCACCATGGCACCAAGATCATCACTTACAGAATCCAAACAAAAGACGTCACAATACCACCCACAGTGCAGACAACAGAAATATTCCAAATTCTCCTTTTAAACATGGCAAATATGTGTTTTTTGCCAGAACTCAGAAGACAGGTCAGAGCACCACAGCGAATTTTAGAGGTAAGTAACAATTACATCAAACTTTATTGTCACGGTTCCACTGTGGCCAGTCATCACCTCATCAAGTCGGATTGCCATCCACTCATTGCCAGATGTTGCTCCAGTTCCGTGGTAGCAAGCTCTTTGGTTTCCAGTCAAGTTTTTGAATGTCTGCTTAGTAGCTTATGTGTATTTGTTAGTGTGTCTGTCTGATCCTGTCCTCCTGTGCCTTAGGTGCATCGCAGTCTCCTGCATTATCTCCTCTTCAAATGGCTCATCAAGTGCTGCCAGCCTGCCTACCCCACCAGCCTTGCCTTCCCTTTTCTGCCTCCCACTTACCAACCGTGGATCCCGCCAACCTGCCCACCCCACCAGCCTTACCTTTCACATTACACATAGCCTAGTCATAAATAGTTATATCTGACCCGATGCTCATTTAAAAATATTGATTAGTGCAGCTTCAAAGATTCCTTGTTACAGTTGAACACAACCTTTAACTCTCCTTTAAACAGATGTTTAGATGGATGTTGACTAAACAAGATGGGATGCTTTATACATATGTATATGTGAGAAGCTTAGCTTAGCTGTGTTAACTTGTAATTTGTCATGTCCTGCTGGAAAAGTAACCTTTACTATCAACTAAATTTCCTGTTTGGGTGCTTCTGACAAATGAACAGCTTCAGTTGTTTTTTTCACACATAAATCTTGCTTAGCGTAGCTTTAAAGCTGGAACATAATATATAGCTCTAAGCGTGAAGTCATAGTTAGATGACACATTTCTTGGGGTGGAAAACAAATAAATTGCAGAAGTGTGAATATGAACAGACGTGAGCTGCCTTGAAGTCACACTAATGATGATGTGGGAGCTACTGTGCTTCTGCATTTACTCTCTGCAGCCTGGCTTGATTTCAGAGAAAGTGACACAAACAATTGCTGAATTTTAAAAGAGCTTGGTTTTGCTTCAACACTTGAAACAGACAATAAGTATGAAAAATAAATGCTGGATTAAACCAGTTAGTTAGATGAGATATAAATGTTTTATTTTGCTTCTGAAAGCAATAGGCCCTTTAACCAGGCTATGGTTATACTGTATGGTCTATAAATAAATTCAAGAGAAATATGCAGCCTAAACCCACACAGTTATTCATTCATTAACAACGATTACTGTTGTTTTGTTTTTTTCTCGCCCCTTGAAACCTAATAGTAGTCCCAAGAGGACATGTCGGTTCATCTTGAAAACCTCTGACCCAGATTCATCGTTTCCATCTTTATCATTTGATTATCAACTCCCATCTCTTGTTCAATGCAATAAGACACACAGAAGAGTGCTCACTGAGATAGATTTAAATGTCGTGCAGCTTAGGTAAAAACATCTAAATACTAACTCAAAGTTCAACCGTGACATACTGTAGGATCATTACATTACAGTACACAGGTGTTCCTGTTACTTTGTCAACGCCCCGTAGCTGTCCTTAACTGCGGTTTTCTATGGAGGGAATTGAAACATATTTTTGAATTGTCATGTAGAAGATTAAAACAAGGAGACGTAGGACAAGAATGTCACTAAGTCAAATGACCATGGGCGGAAATAAATGGTGTAATACATTCGGTGTTTATGTGGTTAATGTGTAACGATGCTGTGAATAAACAAGTTAATATTTGAAGATTATATACAGTATATGTACCGATCATCCATAACATGATGACAGCATGGGCACCCTGACCGGTCTGCAGCTACGCAGCTCCATATGCAACCAACTGTTCTGGCACCTTTCGATCAGAATCAGCATTAACTTTCTCAGCAGCTTGAGCTACAGTAGCCCTTCTGTTGGATCAGACCACACAATGAGCCTTGGCCACCCATGACCCTGTCGCCGGTTCAGCGGTTTTCCTTCCTTGGACCACTTTTGGTAGGTACTGACCACTGCAGGCCGGGAACACCCCACCAGAGCTGCAGTGTTGGACATGCTCTGACCCAGTCGTCTAGCCATCACAGTTTGTTTCTTGTCAAACTGGCTCACATCCTTACACTTGCCCATTTTTCCTGCTTCAACACATCAACTTGGAGGACAAAATGTTCACTTGCTGCCTAACATGGCCCCCCCCCCCCCGACAGGTGGCATTGTAACGAGATAATGAATGTTCTTCACTCTCACATTCAGGTTCTTGTTTTGTTCTTTGACCATGAAAGCTGTCATAGTGACTGACTCTGTGCCCCTGAATATAGCTACTGTATGTATGAGTGAACACACTCGTGCAGCTGTGATGAGGCACTTTTTAAAATGTTTTATAAACCAAGGTCCATTGAGCTTTAAGATAGAGGTGTAATGTCTACAACGAGAAAAATTCCATTTGATGTAATTTTTCTGTTCTTCAACTGAATTCTGCACCATGATGTGGACCCCATGTATATTAATGAGTACAGTTTGGTATTAAGTGTTGGGGGTTTGTCTTCACACTGGGGACAAATCTGATTATAGTGTATGTGCTCATGGTACTTTGGTTGAAAGTGTCAAATTTATGTTTGAATGTTTTATTTAAATGTTTTATCTCAGATCGCTGATCTCCCCTACGTCTGTCTTGAAACACGATCACTTCCTCAGAAAAGTCTGTTGATGGAGAAGCATTATTTAATGTAATTTGTCAGTCAAAAATCAATATAGCCTTATTGTTTCAAGCCTATAAATATCCAGTGGACTACAAAAATCTTGTCAAAAGTTCCAGGGCCAAATCAAATATGTCAAGAAACATACTCAAACCATATGTAATGGGAACATGCCATGAAATATGATCATTAAGGTTTTAAAAGTAACATATGCATGTGAAGCTATAGTGTACAGTTTAAAAAAGACATAATAGTTGCAGAAGAGAATAAGGCCCAGAGACAGAAAATAATACACAGGAAATGAACTAGTAGCACTATTACTGTAGGTCCAGTTGTACAGGCTGAGCGCTGCCAAGCTAAAGGAGGTCTGTTCCCCATATGGCAGCTCCTGGGTAGAGCTGATGGCCCCAGGAATTTGAATTTCAAATGGCACCAAATCCTGAGGGAGGAGCTCAGCTTTGGGGTGAGGGGCCAGCTGGAAATGAGATGCCAAACGTGGAGGATGAGGAAAGAGGTGAGCATGACGAGGGAAGCAGGATAGCGTACCTTATGCATATGTAGATCAAAATGGATCAATCCTCTCAGAAGCTTGGGAAATTCACTTTTTAATGGCTAAATTATAAACTGTGTGATTCTATTTTATTATGAATTACTTGTGAAATTATTTGGTGAACATTTCCAACATGTAATATTACTCACACCACAACACAACATGAATCACAAAACCTCCACAAAGTGATCATACCCAATGGGCAATACTCAAAATAAGCAAAGTGGTATATAAACACAGACAGAGCTGCCAGGGAACTGAGGGTTCGGGAGGAAAAGGGGTTTCATGGAATGTTTTAACACACGTTTTCAGTCAAAGCAGGAGACGAAATGCTTTTTGAACTATAAAAAATCTCTTAGTTGACCTCTTGAGGATTATTTTGGTTTTTCAAGCTTGAGATATGCCAAAATATTCTCTTACCATTTACAGTGCAGAGTTGGCTTGGCAGATTTCCATTGAATCAACTCTTAACCATCATGCCAATGATGACAGAAAGACTAATGCTTTCCAGCCTGAAAGTGCAAATTCTCTAGGACCCACTCCGAATACTGTAATTTCTGGATATGGTCATAACAAAACCAATCAACTTTCAATGCTACATTTGACCCCAACTAGTTCTTTAATAATATACAGCTCTGGGAAAAAGAGGCCACTGCAAAATTATCAGTTCTCTGGTTTTACTATTTATAGGTATGTGTTTGAGCAAAATTAACTTTGAAAATTTGGAGTGGTCTCTTAATTTTTTCCAGAGCTGTATAATGCAAGAAGGAATTGGCCGATGGATAAAAATAAAGAACCGAATAAAAACACATTACTTTGGCATCACTTGAACCATGTCCCTACAGTCACACTAGCATTACAACTATACATCACAACCAAACTGACACTGAAACAACATAACTGCAGTGTAGTTTATTCCCTCCAATATCTGACAGATTGAGTGGGCATTTCCCAGAAAAACTCAGGGTATAGCGAGGGTATAGCCCTCTCCAGGGGGTAAATGTGGCCAGTTTAGCTGCTGTTACTTTCCAATAAATGGAGAGTTATATAAGCAAAATGTTTCGTGCACAGAGTGTGTTTGTCAGTTTATTCTTGAGGGGATTGCTGCCAAAGGTTATCTGTACTACAAAAGCTGATGCTAAATGAAGTGTTCTCCAAATGAGCCGTCAACCGTTTAAAAAACAGACACGTGCTGTTTCTAATTAATGGGAGCACAAAACATTCAAGTAAGTAAGTTAGATAACATCATCTAAAAAGCACAGATATTAAATGATAACATCCAAAGATTATGGTAGAGCATTTCCTTACCCCCAAGACCAGGCCGCAGACGGTTGTCATATCCATCCAGCAGGCTGTCCAGGATCCGTGTGAACAGGGTGATATTGGTTTTAAAGGCATCAGATGTGGCATTGGCATTCACCGACCTAGTCGACGGACACACAATAACAACATGACCAGCTAAGGGACATTGCAACAGACAGGAATCTGATTACATTTTAGATGTATTTAGACTCAGAGGCCTGATTTATGAAAAAGAGAAAAGGGGTCGTTATTATATGGCAGACTTCATTTCTCATCCACATGGATGACCCAGTTCAAGGCAGAACATTTGTGAGCCATCTGATCTTGGAGCCAAAACCCAACTGAATATGCAAATGCAATCAGAGCTAGAGATTCACGGTAAATAAATTCCGATAAGGTCCTACATTAAAGCTCAGCATAATCACCACTGTGGACAGCTCTGGTGCAACAGCCTCAGGTTATGGACATATTTTACTTTAAGCAGGGAAAGGGCATGTATATACAATATTAATCATTTTTCACATACAGGGATTTTCTGTATTTACATATTTACCTGTGTCCTTGTGGAAAAATCTTTTTCTTATTTTCAGATATGTTCTCTACTGTAGCAACAGTACACTGGCACATTTTAAATCACACCCACATCAGAACAGCCAACATATTTATAGGCTGTGTTAGTACTGCACCCGAAAGGGCATTCATTAAAATATCATCAAACTTACATTAGCATGTGTAGGAAACCTTAGCTGATAACTTAACCTTTCACATTTATGAGAAAACCTAGATTATTTCACGTCCGTTCATTTGAATTGTTTGTGTTAACATTAGCCTGATAGTTTTCAAGGCTTGCTTGGTCGTTAGCTAGTAGCCAGCTAGCAACGTTAGCTTAAAAAAAGCGGGTTGACATAATGTTTTTCCGAAGAAGACTTTTCCTATTTATATTAGCTCGTACATAACCGTTACAGATACAAGCATTTTTGTAAGTGTTAATTATGCTGTGATCATGCCATGGTGTACGAAAATCACTAGTGTTACCAATAACATTAATGATGGCTCTGTTCTTTTCAAGTGTTTCAGTTTGGGACTAAGCTAGCCCATAATACCAGGGCCCAGAAACAGAAGCAACTAAGCAGAATTCCACCATAATTAATTTTATTATTTACACCTGTGCTTTTACGCCTGTGACATGTCGAAATGTCTTCTGTGAGAAAGGCCTTTATACGTCGATGGGGACATCGTGGAGCCTCGACAGAGATTTGGTGGTCCTTTTTTAAATTGCCACTAATGCTTCTGACATTGGCTGTTTCTTTCTTTTGTCAACTGTCCTCTAGTAGCGTGAGAACTCACATCACCTAAACTGCTGCTCACAATATCAAAAGACACCTTTACACCTGATGTGATGATGTGTCTAGCGGCAGTAAAAATGATGGTCCAAAGACACATTTGTCGGACATATCAATTTAACGCAGATTTCTTTTTGAATATTTTCTTCTCTTTTGGACAAAGTCACAAATTACAGGCTATTAAGACAACATTTAATGTGATCTAATTGTTAATGGATTTTCTGTTTTACTTTATCGTGTCTTCTTTCACAGATGGAATAATACAACTCAAGCTGGTCCATGGAATTTGTGACATTTAACCTTGGAAACCACGAGGCCTATAGGCCTAAACAATAACAACAATGTATACATTAGAAATTGTACTTGAACTACTATGGGCTACATTTGCAACAAGGCAGTCTATGTCCTAGCTCGGTAACTACTCACATGCCCTCCGGGTTATTTTTACGGGCAGACCTGTGGATACCGAAGGCGGCGCACTGCCTCGCCTCCTCCTGCGCACTGCGCGTCCACTGATAACGAGTCCAGCGTGATTAAAAACGGGATAAACAAAGAAACTCCCGGGACCAGAGACACGGTGAGTGGTGCTCGGGGCTTCAAGGCGTCTCCCGTTTCAAAAAGACTCACCTGGTTTTCCAGAGAGCTGCGAGCGCCAGCAGGCAGATGGGAAGTAGAGACGCGCTCTCTCTGCTCCACATGGCTGCTGCAACACCTACACACAGCAGGACAGCCGCGGTAATGAATGGAGGGGCTCAGTTTAACCGGACTGACATGCCAGTGGAGACCTATAGCTGCAGTCATTATATCCATCAGCTATTTCTGGGGATTCCCTTTAGGGGAGATAATAGATGGCAGAGAAGGAGAAGCAGCAGAAAGCATCTGGCAGCAATTAGTATTCACTGGCACGTCCCACGCGTCCACTCACTGGACATTACTGTCACCAAACATTTTGGATCAAGTCAGTACACCGATATAAAGCTGGATCACAAACCTAGCCGATTCAAAAATAATAATAATAAAGAAATCCTTAAATGCAGAAAATAAACCAAGATGCTACTCTAGAGGAAATGTGGAGGAGAGATCAAGCTCCTCTCTCCCACGCTTCCCAGCGTCTCTTCGTTTCATTAATAATGAAATATAGTTTTCCTTTGTGCGTGAGCGGGGAAAACGTTTGAAACGCAGACTCACCTCAAGTGCAAAGAGCACCTGCTGCAGCTGGAATCGTCGAAGATGCAGGAAAGTTAAAGGCAAGCCACCGCTGTCTCCTGTTCTGATGAGAGTGAATGAGTGCAGGTCAGTCATGAGAACAAAGCTGATGTATCATAGTCCCAGCCAGCAGCAGGAATGCACCCGAAATGCATGGGCTTCCATACTGCCACAAAAATGGAAATACAATATGAAATAAAAATAGAACAATAAGATGGAGAGAAATTAAATGGAAGCTAATTATTACAGTTGTGGGAGCTGATCCTGGCTTCAAATTGCCCAGTTCGGCACACCTCCTCCCCCCCACCCCACCCCACCCCCCTCAGCTGGTAAAAAAAAAAAAAAAAAGCTCGATGTGAATCGTGATAAGCAAGAAGCACATCTCAGTCTCCCTCATCTCCACACAAAAACTACAAAGGCTGAGAAGGAGACACACTGGGTCCTAAAGATAGTTTGGTATGCACCGAGTTTCCTTCCTGCAGCCTGCAGACCTTCACATGTGAGGATGTTAATGCATTTTGATTCCACCCATAGTTGCAGTCAATATACAGAGCATTATTGATTATTCAAAACAGGCAGGCTTCAGCTGCATTGTTGCTGATGGAAATGGAATATAGGTTCAAGCATTGTGGGGCGAGACAGATATGCTTTGATATGAGTGACAATACTCACCAGGGCATTGATTTCCTTTTAATTTTCATGTTTATACACTAAAAAATTCAATCTATATATATAATGTAATCTATATATATATAATGAGTATAATAAATAATCTGGACCTGTATATTTACTGGAAAGGGAGAGCCCTTAACACAGCAATTATGCTTTCCACTGAAATATTGATTAATGACATTGTTAAGAATAAGCAGCATGTTAAAGTAGGGGGACTAACATCTCTTCAATATTAAAAAAAGCAACCGCTCTGGGATACAGGACTGACTTAAAATGCAGAATTAATTAACTGATTCCTTTTTTTCAAAAATTGCATATTCTTGAATGTGTTTCGTGACCTATGGTCAAAGAAACGGTCAGTATTGATCTCATGTACAGTATCACAATATCCAAATATCGGTCTAAATGTGAATTGGATTTGATAAAAGGTATTTTTCTTTGTTGCGTGTTGCGTGTGTGTGTGTGTGTGTGTATGTTTGTGTATGTGTGGGAGACAGAGAAAAAGGATGACCCTGTCGACACTTTGCTGTTGCTACGACAGTGTATTGTGGTAGAAATAGCCGACAGTCACAGTGTTTACAGTATGCAGGCCTTAAATCAGAAACAAAATAAGAACCATCCTCATATATATCAAAATGGTTTCCATAGAACTGCTTTGCATATGAATTGTGCCACATTTTGTATATCAGCCTTTGGGAGCTGTTCTTGCAGCACCATATACCGTCGAACTGCTTTTTCTGTGAGTAACAATGCTTCTAAATGCGACACACAAAAGAAGCCAGGGTGCAAAAGACTGGCTGCACACAAACGGGCCTGAAATCATGTGTATATTTATTTGTGTTTTCAATCAATTGTAATACACAGAGAAATCTGTGAAGAAGAAAAATATAGGCACAAAAATGTAATCGTTATAGTCTTTATTATCGTAAATTCCATAAAACCTTTCCTTGCTGGCAAATGTCAGTGTGTGGTGTTTGGTTCCTCTGAATTACTGCAATAGGCAGCTCAACTTTACACTGTTTGTCACTTAGTTTTGAGTGATTTGTTGTTTTTTTGTCATTTGTAGAGGGCTCCTGTGTGAAAATATGGTTTTAAGACATTAATTATTTTGGTTTGCATAGTGTTCAGGTGGTGCATATTGCAAAACAATTGGTTACGGGGGGGGATTAGTAGGGGCCCTAACCCTGTGGCTGATGGTCCGACAGGTTGAAAAAGGACAAAAGAGCATTGAGGAGACCTGGTGAATGATAAACTAGCTTATACCCTGATTTAAGAAGCAGCAAAGAAAATGAGTACTCTCTCTCACACACATGCAGGGATAAAAACAGATCACTGGGCCTCAGGATTCGAGCCATCATCAAGCATTCGCTGGCTCCCTTTGCAATACTTCAGACTACAAGGCTGTGCCATTGATCTCTGCCCTAATCCAGACATGTGACAGGTGATCGATGCGGTGGGTCATCTTAATAACGGTGACCCTCAGGCCCATTATCAAGTCCAACAAAGCAGGCAGGTAGGAAACAGCTAGCTGAGGAAAAGCAGGTGCATCGACGACAAACTAAATCTTATTCTCTTCAATCTTTCATTTTATTAAACTGTGTTTGCATGTTTGGTTTGTCTCTAAACTTTGGTTTTACTTGCGCTGCTCGCCTCTGTGTTACATGCTCTTACAGCACGTCGTTTATTGCAAGATGTTGCATCATACTCAGCTTACTGCCAGGCCTCAGTGTGTCCAGCTTGGGCACAAAGAGTGACAATGCATATTGATGAGGTCCATGTAGAGGGAGGTAGCCCCCACCCTTGATATGATGTGTTTTAGGATCAGTGGCATCAGAAAATGTCGATGCGGAAGGGAAAGATCTTAAATGTTAGGCAATATTCAAAGCATTTCATCATTTACATGATTAACGGAGGGCTGAGTAAGTCCAATCTGTCCTTTCCGTTGGTAACAGACTTGTTTGTTAACCCTTTGTTTGTTTTTACAGTCACTAGCTTCCAAAAGACAGATTACATGTAAACAGCAAGAATACTAAGGGAGCAACAGAAATGCAGATTTACATATGCAGGGAGTGACTGATGTGCTTTCAGTCAGCGGGGGAGCAGCTCGATAATGACCTGACCAGAAAAGTGTGTTGCTGCTGCTGCTGCTGCGGGGCATTTAAAACAAGCTGACTGAATTATTTTCCTTGTCAGAAAAACTAAAAAATGAAAAGGCGCATCTAAATATAGTCAATAACTCGAAGTTGCTGTATGAGCAAAAAAATTGCTTGTTGTAGAATAGAATCAAATAGAATAGACTAAAATATCTAATAGTCATGTGAGGTGATGACTCAGGCATGCACAACACAATATATCCATGCACACATTTACACACACACACACACACACACAAACACACACACACACACAGTGTCCTCTACTGGAAAGACTCAGTAACTCACTCCACATACTGTAGATTTGAAAACAGAAGTGACCAAGTGACTGTACCAGCTTGTACGCTGATACTTTGTCACAGCATACAACTGCATTTCCATCACCAGGTTTGATTTTCTGCTCTACAAGGCAAAGCAGTGTCGTCACAGTCAGTCAGTTTGTGATCACGCCCAGCAGCTAAACACAATCAGCTAAACATCAAGTGTGATGCCTTTGATGTGATCCTGATATTACAGTACAGCACCGGGATGGTTGCTGACTCGGCTGACATTTTGGTGGAGAAAATACCTGAGCCAGTCATGCGGAGTGTTGTTGTCAGCTGCATGTTAGCGTGACTTGGTTCGCCGGGCAATACTGGAAATGCTAAACCATTCTCGGGCCCGTTACCTCGGCAACAAGCCATGCATGGCAGGAGAAAGATGTAGTGAGAGAAAAAATATGAGGAGCCCATCAAGGGTCTCTGACACTCTTAAAGTGATACGTCGCCCTCAAAAAAGAAATCCTTTGTGAAATTGCACCGGCTCTATCTGCAGCACTCCCCCAGAGTTACATGGTAATATTAAACGAGCTGACACACAGCTGCCCTCCTTGCAGAAATATCATTAACCATTATATCTCATTTATCATGCGTCATACTAAAGGCTCAGTTAACGTACTAAACAGTCGCCTGAGGTGCTGCTGGCCTCTTTCTAAGGTGACCTCAATTCAACATGTCAAATAAATATAGCCATATTTTGAGAGTAATGAGTAATTTTGAGAGTATCTTCTGATGTTAAATGTTCAGCAAGTCAATTAATACATATGGAGAGGAGCAAAAGGTCCTGCAATAGCAGAAAAGCACAGGTGGCGCTCAGGCCGTATTCAGACCACATCAGGCGCTGCGGTGAAAACGCCAGTCCTCCCATTCATTTGAATGGGGGTAGTGCATTTGCAGGCCGAACAAAGAACGCAGGAAATTAAAACAATCAACGCAACCGATGTCACGCTGCGGTGGCCAATCACACTGGCGATCAGACCAGCAGACACTCAGGTGAAGAAATACTTTGTTTACCATGTAGCATTGTAGCATTCCGCTGTTTACCGAGCAACTGTGAAGATGTATGCAACTGATCTATCAGAGCTGTACTGACTGTTCATCTGCTCTTCAGCTCTGCCACGAGGGAGTACGAGGGAGCTCTTCAAGTTGGGACTGATACAATCAGCATGGTCAGGTAGTGACACTCCCACAACAATGCACTAATTAAAATATGCCTGATTTGGTCTGAATGCAGCCTAACAACCTTTAATGGTGGCTGCAATTTAATGTGCAAACAAGTCAACATGTACAGTACGCATGGATGTATTAAGAGAACTGGAGAACACGTGTCAAGATGACACCCCATTCATGTCAATGAAATTTGCTCCCAAGTTTTACAGGCTTCATCAGGTTTCTGTGGCATTCAGGCTGAGCTGACTGACTTCCCGTTGGCTCTCAGAACACACTACTGGCATTAGATTCATTATAAATCCCGCTCTTCGAGAATTTTCAAATTTCATTCTAACGGTGGTGTAAAAAGAGAATTCTGTTGACCTACAAAACGTCAACAGTGTGCTATGGTTACGATGTTAATGGGTGCTATAACAAACTCGGGGAGTGTAAAGATGTGTAAAGACCTCAAAGATGCTACTAACTAGATGGAAACCTCTACATTGTATCACTTTAGTATCATTTTATCAGTGGCGTGGTGCAAGTGAATGGATTTCAAATTCCGCTAATGGGTCTGTGACAAATGTATTTGTTGCTTTACAGCCATTTCTTTTGTAGTGACTGTGTATGGGTGGAAAAAAGAATTTTTGGTCCATTGTGCAACATCCTGCAATTGTGATCCTGCAATGGTGGCCACCATGCTGTAATCGCCTCACATTCCAAAGTTAGTCTTTCAATTTTCTCTTTTTCACAAAAATATTCTGTATGAAATTGCTTATATGAATATACAGTATATATATATATAGTTCTTTTATGGTAAGTTATAGCTGCCTTTGTATGTTTGTGAGGCGAGAAACATCACAAGTCAACTCAACTAAAGACAAAAAATGCGAGCTGGTGTATTTTTGGGCATGCAAAATCAGTTTGGAGAATATACTAAGGAATATGCAGGAATAATGCTGTGTTGATGTTTCGGTTTATAGAGAAGTGAAAGAGAATCCGCTGTCAAATAAGTAATAATACCAAATCGGCAGTAGCAAATGTTACTGTAGATAAATATCTAATAAAAACCTTCTCAAAGGAATGCAAACTGCTTGTTAACTCCATATTTTTTTAAATTTAAATGTAAGTTCCTTATTATTTCTAAGGACTACAGTATAAAAAACATAAAGCATGAAGACAAAAACACCTAAGAGTATGGGAGCATCAAAACAGGAGTGCAATAAATTATTTGAGTATGTTCAAATAAAATGCAAAAAGGTAAAACAAAGTGTTAAAAACAATATATAAAAGACAGCACTGAGTACTCATTTTAAAAGACACATCATAGAGTCAACAGGAAGCAATTGCACCTGTATGCCTGCGAGAAGGTCCGCATGACAGGAATGAAAGAAAGGTCAAAATATATAAAATACCAATAAAAAATGTATTTCAAAATTTACTCTTGGGGGATTTTTGTTTTGAAATCCAACCACACCAAACTGATATCTTCAGAAATGACACCTGACAGTTGATCGTGCACTTGACTCTGAATTAATAAACGTCATTACATGCCCTGTATACCTCTGTGAAGAGAGTCCTAATGTGTTAACAAATGTGCTGTATTACTGATTAGATAAAATGAAGGACTGGGGTCATAAGCATGCAAAGTCACAGCCACTGTCAATCAACAGACCACAAAAACATACCTCATACAGAAATATTAAATTCATGAACAGGAATCGAAAGGCCTGAACACACTTGAGTGTTTAATCGACAGGTGCAGAAATACCTCTGCTCTGACCACCTGACCACCACAGACGGAGACAATTAAATGTTCATGTAGAGTTCATGTTATCGGGTGAGCTCACCGTTACAAAATGATAAAGCTATAACATCCTATCTCTTTTTGCCTCTTCTTGTATCTTATACAACTCAATAGATGAATCACAGGCACATTTAGCTTATAAAAATTAAAAGGTCACTTCCATGACCAGGAGTTTTCTGCGCTGACTGTTGCTAATTTCCCTCAGGTTACCAAGGAAACTAAATCCGGTGCAATTCGACAGCGCTCCACGTTTTGCTGGCCATATTGCCTTTGCCTTCTTGAGCTCCAGAGTTTCTACGATAATTCCCTTTTTATCCACGGGGCTAAATTTAACTGCAGAGCCGGTGTACAAACTGCAGCAAGCCAAACCGTGGGCTCTCACACCTGGTTCCCACAGCGCACTGTCACATGCTGGAAAAACATCTGAGAACCACAATACAGGAGAGGCAGAGAAGACCTGTACTAAATACAGCACTTTTGATTGGCATGAATACCCAAAATCTACATGAATATGCGTGTACTGTACTTTCCTTTTTGAATGGTATGAAAAGATGAGGGTCAGCACATCTTTCAGTGGCCCAAAGTGCTTATGCACATAGAAGTATTTACCTTTTTCTTGTGGGTTGTATCACAGTGCATACTGATTCATGGTTAAAAAAATGCCAAAATGCCATGAGACTGACATTGTGGCAATATCCTTAAGTTTGACTACTTTTAGGGCAACAAAAAATAGATCAATAAAGAATTAAGCCTCCGTGTCAATATTATTGCCTATATGATATATTACTTTTGGACATATAAATATGTATTCTTTATTTGGCAAAATATATTACATTGTTTAGTGCATCTGTGATAAATAAAAAGAGCTGCCCAGATACAACATAATCTAAAGTTATAAGATAACAAATAATAATTTTATCCGATAAAGTGATGATGACGAATAGTAGTCTCTGCTCACATCTCTGCTGCTCTGTTCAGTCCATCAGCACAGAGGTGTGCTGTATATGTGCAGCTGCTGCTGTACAGTCCAAACATCCACTAGATGGCACAGAAAGTTTAACACACATTCATTATGTTCTGTGCATATAAATCAGTGAGCACAGTGAATCCCCTGCATAAATGTATTTGGGACAAGAACACCTTAAAAGTGTTTTTCTGTTTTGTTTTTGCTGAGTGAGATCAGTTCTTCATTATGTGCCACCATAATAAAGCACGAATCTGACGGCAAATTAAACCAATCCATGAATGTTTTATAATTACACTCTGTGCTATTTCTCAGTGAGTGATATTTCCATTATTTAACAATCGCACCTTATGGGGCTTAATTATAATCTATCAGATCTTAATTACTGCTGTAACGCCACCGCTTCAGTTTTTCTCAACTGCCAAACACATTTGTGTTTGCATACACACTTTCTGTTGTTGTTTAGCTAACAGTATGAATGTCCATCAGTCACACAAAAAGAGCTACCTGTTCAGTTTCTCCACCTGTGCTGGAAAAGAATCCCGCTTCATATACACCTCATTATTAGTTTGAGCTCCTGTGAGAATCACTTGACTTTATTATTTTAATATACAAATGTATATCACATGATTCATACTTAATAGCAACTACAAACAAAAAGCCAATAAATAAAGCTAATAGCTAAAAGTAAAAGTGAAAAAGTTCTATTTGGTTTTCTCCTTAAGAGACCATCTACAAATGCACCAATTCTAGAGAAATGTATCCAAACTCACTGACCTACTAGTATTTGATTTAGACGATGTTAAAGTTGCAATGAGTAACATTTTTGCATATTTTTGACTGGATCATACTCATCTATGTTGTGAAAAGGCCACTTAAAGCAGCAAGAATTGCTTTTTTGGCCTCTTGGGGTCAGCAGAACAAGCTGTAAACACAGAATTGACACATTATCATGTCACCTATTGACACATTCAGCAGACACAGGGCAACATTAGCATTCATTTGGAGCTGTATTTCTGTCCGTCTGATGAATGTACGTCCAGTATTCACTCTCCTTCCGTCCGTCTGTTTTGATGTCCATCCAACTCCTGAGGTAAATACTGTATCTGTCTCTTTAAGTGCTAAATGCTCCACAATGTTCACCAGCTACCTTCTAAGGTTGTCTGCTGTTTGGTGCAGGGCAGGTAGTGTGCAGAGTGCTTACAGAGCTTTATCACTAAACGAGCAGTCAGAGTGAACCAAAACAGTAAGGTTGTGTGCCAAAACAATTAGCTAAAAGAGATTAAAACGCTGAGAGGAACAGCAGCGTCGCATCATAATTCTCTGGGTTCGTCACTAAGAGCTAAATGGGGTCACGTGATCTGTTTTAAATAGAAATATATTAATGAGTGCAACTTTAATTGTCTATATCAAACAGTAAAGGGAGCAATCAGGGTTCATACAACATCTTGAAAGTTAGGAAAATTCTTCATTTTTCTTAACTGTTCTGTTTACAAGTTTTGGCATATGCTTAAATTCAAATATACTCCTTGAAAAATGTTGGATGATTTTCAGCATAATTTGGTGTTTCATCATTTTTTATCTCTATTTTAAATGCGGCTCAAAACTGTTGTTTCTGAGACCACTGTTGATGAACTGTAATGCTGAGCAAGAGGCAAACCACCTTTGAATTGTTACGTGGCCATGTTAGCTGTGTGTACGTACATGTAGCCCCTTTAATGTCTAACCTCTGAATATTAGAATATAGCTTGTTCACAGGCAAGAGCCTGGTGCTGCCTTTCCTGTTAACGCTAACATCACCTGAGTCAGGCAATCCATTTTTTAAAACGTATTTCCTGTTAACTCAGTCAACATCTGCACTTGTTCTTCCCTATGCAAGCTTATCAGATTAGCCCTCTATGTAGCCTGCATGCTTTTAGCTTAATGCAGCAAGCAGCCTATCTTTGTTCTTGGCCAACAAATAGTTTAACATAATATAAAAAAGAGTCATGAGTTAAGTTAATTAATGTTTAAGATGATTCAGGATTAAGATTATTTGCTATAATACAAATAATCTTACACTGACACAAGAGAAAGACTTTGGCATTCACACGTATGGTTTGTGTCTCCTGTTTGTGTCATGTGTAGAATTTAGCACTGTACATTTCTTGCCAGTTTACCGAAGGAAATTACACCATGAAAAAGTGATTTGTCTAACATGTTTAATTGTGTTGCTTCAAAACAGTGCATTGGGTAAGGACTAATAAATGAAACATTAGTTCAAAAATACTTCATATCAGCATATCAACTGCAACAACTTGAGAGGATGCCAAACAGTTCAAGTCGGAATAATGTACAGTTAGTGCCATAGTTTGTTGACACCTCAATTCACTGTGGCATCAATATAAGTGCACAATACACAATTCAATTTCATTCAAGAAATGTTGCAGAAAATCAGTTCTGCACTTTTGTTAAAATATTAGTACAACTCAAGGGTCTGCTAGTGTTTGGTTATGTGTGAAATTATTATGTCTTAAATTCTTACATAATGGAAAAGCATTATTATGAGTCCTTTGGTGCAGCTTTAGTTTATGTAAGGAAGCAATTTAAGGTTGTGTACATAGTGTGTGTCATGTTCTATGCTTTTGTTTACATTATTGCTGTCTTTGTGTGGCTTATCTAATACTCTAAATATTGTTTTAATTGGTGCTCCTACTATTGAGTATTATTATTGAGGGTTTCATGAGGATCGTGACTCCAGAAATCATTGCTCCACAGAAAAGAGGAGAACTTTTAGGTGTGTGTAAATGATGTGTCACAACAAACAATGGGAATCATGTTTGTCTTCTTCACTGGGAAGATTAGTAGCCCCCTAAAGTGACTTGGACTTGTGCTAGAAAGTATAATACAAATTAGAATGCATTATCCTATTAACTACCAAGGGCCTACATGTTAATTATCTTGGCCTATGGCATTCCAAAAACTGGGTAACCTGATGTCTTATTACACATGAAACCATTCAGATACTCATGCTGCATGAAAAGTGTGCCAAAAAGAATATTAAAAAGCTCTTTTTACATGTGACATACAAGAATGTAACAATTGTGTAAATGTGATAAAACAGTGAGATGGAGCCTTCATTGCACAATCTGTTTGCAAAATGTATAATCAAAACACACCGCAGCATATCTCGTAAAGCTGTACCGCCAACAATTATGTGTCTTCTAGCTCCTCCAAAACACAATAACACAACAGGAGGACCTGACCACATATGGTAATAAAGTTGAGGCCCATTTCTCTTCATGCTAAAGCTTGAAGAGAGCATGTTACCCCCTCTAGTGGTCCATCTCCGTAAGAGTGATTAAGAGTAATCACACAATGTCCTCAGCCCCTTACTTCTCACTTTGTAAGACTGGATTGAGTTATTCAGACCATTTGTTTAAACATTTCAAGAATGTGGCCACATATAGTACATTTATTTGTTGTGTGCAAAACTACAGTCACAACACATTTTCTACACGTCTCTGCTGTTAATTCTCTATTAAGTGGAAAGGAAAGTGTATACCGCCTTAGGCACCTATTATATCACTGTTTTAATGTCACTTACAGTACTGGGCTTCAGGATATTTAAAATGCTCCCTTGCCCGTGTAAATGAAAATACACAGGTTTTATGGATGAGAAGTTACTATATATTTCTTGAAGACAAGGTGAGTCAGATCACCCTTACATCCAGTACATTTTGTGTCCTTAAATCCCATATGGCTTTGCTGTGTCTGCAGGAAACAAAGAATGTAAACACTTCTAACATGAAGCAAACTTTTCAACCACTAGTAAAACAAAAAAGTCAAGAAATGAAATTGTCCTCTCAATTGTCTGTTTTGAAAGCGTGACACACTTTATGACTATTTAGTTCATGTGAAATAAATAGGGCCACTGGTTAAAGACAGACGGACGCCTCCCATTCTCTGCTTCAGTTTTGTTTCACTGTTATAATTTGGTGTTGTTGGTTTTTTTAGACCCAATCACGTGCAATACAAAATGGAAAAAGTGGCCCAAGCCTGCAGTGTGTTCTTTATTTAGTATCTCAGAGCCGTTTGAAAATGAACACTTCTGGTAGCCAGTCAGCCATACAAGAAAAGCAGATGCTGAATTAAACTCTCATCATCATGTTAATTAATATACCTGCATGGCAACAAGCAGGATAACTTTCTCTACTGTGGCATCCAACTCCTGCCTGTTCACAATGAATATAAAGAGCACGTCCTCAAAATATAAAAGGTTCAGCTGAGCCACTAGAGGGAGCGTTATGCCACAATTTACTTTAAAAGTGCTCTAAAACTATGATGAATGGCCCATTTTACCCAGCCAACTGCACTTTCTAGTTTTTGAAAAAGCTATTTTGATGCTGTTGAACTATTTAAACAGCTGAAATGACAATGATTAATAGAGAGCTTGATCTCAGGATGCGGTTGAACTTTCCACAAAACTGCACCGTGTCAGCTTTCAAAATGGCACAGTGAGCGCGTGGAGCATCTTTAACTATCTGTCTGTCATCTAGAGCAGCATGTTTGTCCCCCCACCAGAAAACCCACAACCTGGCGCTGGCACCGCCATCAATCACGCACACACTTGGAGCAGCAGAATCACGCCACATAAACACAGAACATCAATCTGTTGTTGGCAGAGTCCTCATTAGTACATGGATATTCTGCATTCTGTTGTGAGAGACAGACAGACAGAGAGAGAGAGAGAGACAGAGAGAGAGTGAGAGAGAGTGAGGCCAACAGGGAGGTAACAACGGCTAAATCAATTTCACACATGACTGCGTTCAGGGGAGGCGAGCGACGACAGTGGGCATCTTGATCTGTCCATCAGCCTGCGTGCATCTCGTCGCTGTGTGGCAGCATCATAACTCATGTTAGAGTAACCGATCGATGAGGGCCAACAACAGCGGCTACATGGATGATATGGCTGTTAGAGGATGATGCTAGGCACCTAGTACATCATGAACCCCCACACTCACCGTCTCCATATGACATCTCTGTCTGCAGAGGTGCACAGCGGAGACGAACTCATCCACCGAATGTTTAACCTTCAACTTCTATAAATGGTCTCCACTGAATAATGGAGAAGAAAATTAGGCCATGAGGAAATGTATTCTATTTGTCGAGCATGATTTTTGTGATTCCTGTATCAAAGGTTACTGAGGATAATATCTGGTAAGTAGATGGGCTGATGAGGGAACAGTTGAGGTGCATCTGTTGACATCTGTTGACTCCAATTATTGACAAAAGCTGTTATTTTGTGATGGTTCTAGTCTTCTTTGCACTTATATACAGCAAGTAGTCACTGGAAATGTCACTTTGTCCTGTGAAAGGACTCAATGACAATGAATCCCCTGCACCCCCTCTACCAGCCAGTAACAGAACAGCAACAGGACAATGTTCTGATGTCACGTGTGATATTTAGGTGATGATGTCCTTCACACAGTGAAAGATTCGATTATCAGCAGTTCTCTTTCATTAAACCTGAGGGTCAACAGAGGGCAAAACTGCGCAAAGTCGTGATCGTACTGGAGGCTATTTTTTTTTTATATGGTTGAAGGTTTTCTGTGCTATTGTTACATCACAAGGAGGACAGGGCACTGAATGCATCGGGCGGAAATGTGTCTGACTGTGTGTCACACCACGTCTTTCGTGTCCACAGGAGTTACAGTTGAACGTGTTTGGGAAATACTTTCATTTGCTTTCTTGCCCGAGAGTTTGATGAGAAGATCGATACCACTCTCACGTCAGTGCACTAAATACGACGCTACAGCCATCAGCCTGTTAGCTTAGCTTTAAAGACTGGACACAGGGAAACAGCTAGCCTGCTAGCTGACGTTCTGCAGTCTAATTACTGAAGTTAATTAGTGGTGATGGTAGGGGGATTTTGTTACCGTTGGAGTCAGCTAGTGCTACTACTGACTGTAGCATTATATTTAGTGAACAGATAAGAGAGCACTATCGATCTTCTCATCTAACTCTCAGTAAAAATGCAAAAGAAACGCCCAAAATGTTGAACTATTTCTTAAACACAATCCAAACAAAAGGAGCGGGGCTAGAGGCAGTGCTGCAGTCATGCTTTTATTAGGGTTTTTTTCTTGCTGGTAATATAGTGTAGCTACAGTAAATCCCATTACCCCAACTCTAGCTGGCACAATTAATAGCAGCTGGATGAATGACAGCAGCACATCAGCTAATTCTGGGGTTGCCTGAAATATAAAACTCGGTGGGCAGTTCTACTTTTAATAAGAAGGTACCCTTTCTTTTCCCAACTGTCAAAATGTGATCGGACTCCACTGCAGGTTTAACTGCTTGCGCTCTGCTCCATAGACCTTATCCATTCATTTCTCATGAAGTGCAGTGAAATAATGTAATGTGTTAAAACTGAAAGGGTGTTGGACACAATTTAAGGAGGTGGATGACAGCAGCCTCTCCCCTGGAACAGCTGCTCAGTCACATTCCTTTTTTGTACATGCCAAATATGCCCCTAAACAAACAACCAACTCATTTTATTGCTGCAGTGATCTACTCATGTTCCCTCTATTTGTTCATGCTATGACTGTATTTTAATCACCTGCACAATCTTTGTCTACTCTTGGCCAACCCATTGTGGCAGGAGAGAAGCTTAAATCCTACTGTTACATGAATTACTAACTTGTCTTTACTACTGATCCCCAAATTTCATCTTCAGTATTTCCAAATGAGTTAATCTATCATGTATAAGAAATATGCTTTGCATGTAGGTACTGTACAAGAGAGGCTTTTCAGGGCTGATTTCCGGCCAAAGCTCTGCTCAGCCCGCTTAGAGGACTTTCATTCAGACCAAAACCAAAATCAGTTTCATTTTAGTTTGACTCAGTAGTTATAGTTCTACCCTGGAAACCACTACCAGCGCTCAAATACTTCTACTACTTTGCATTATCTAGCCTGCTGGCAACAAAGCAACAAGTCCTAATATTCAAATTGAAGTACACTGTAATCATTCAATATAAATCCATTTATCCTAATAAATGTATATATTTACATAGCATCAGTGCAGTTCATTTCAGAATGGTGGTGCACACATCCCAACATCTTGCCAGGTGCAGGGTACAAAAATAGGAAAATGAAAAAATCTCATGCTTTATCTTGACTGCAGGCCAAAAAGGATCATGAGGCAGTTGAAGCCAATGAAGACCTTCACAGTCAGACGTAACACGATATAAAGAGGACAGTAGCATATTCCACTGTGCAGGTGCTCTTTCTTCTGATGAGTCAGATATTTCTAATTTGGTTCATTTGTCACCCATGCTTGCTGTTTGAGGACCTTAGGAAGAAAAAAATAAATGTATTCTGAGTGTGTTCTCCAGGACATGGAAGTGCTTGGCGAGCACATTTTGTTTATCTGTTTGGCAAGAACAATAGTTTCCTCTTATTGTTTGCAACTCCCATAATCCTTATTAACTTCCCATCTGTTGAAAGAAATGAGCCTTCACTCTTGTTGCCAAAGCAAAGTCTAGCCACCTTCAGCCACCACTGTGTCCTTTGATAAGTAAACCACCCAGTAGACCATATTAAAAGCTCCGAAGGACACCGGGAACAAGATCCGTGCATACTTGTCAATTTTGCTGGTTCCACCCATGCCAGCAGCGGTGGGCTGGGAGCACGGCGTCTGCTTTAGCTCCAGTTTGTTCCCCATCATCTGGATGCGCTCCAGCTTGGGGCCCAGCAGATGCTGCAGAGACGAGGCGCTGGTGTT
This sequence comes from Gadopsis marmoratus, assembly GCA_036023855.1. Classification (NCBI taxonomy): domain Eukaryota; kingdom Metazoa; phylum Chordata; class Actinopteri; order Centrarchiformes; family Percichthyidae; genus Gadopsis; species Gadopsis marmoratus. The sequence continues at coordinate 49,349 of JAVQJF010070090.1, forward strand.
CTGCTTGCACGGCGTCCCCGCCATCACGTCTGGTGTGGAAGCGGCAGCCTGGGGCGTACTCTTCACCAGCTGGGCAGAGGAGGAGGCCACGCTGAGCAGGCTCTCAGATTTGGGGCTGGAGGGGGACAGGGTGGAGGAGCTGCCGTTGGCTCCACTGGCTAAAGGTCGTAGCTGTCTCGGTCTTCCCACTCCCGAAATGTTGGTGGTGGACTGTGCTCTCTGATGTCTGCGGGGCTCTTGCTGGGAAATAAAATTCATCCGCTTTCTCAGGTTTCCGTTGGTATCAGGATTCTGATGTGAAAGAGAAAAAAACAATAATGATATATCTACTGTATGTATTAGAGTTGTGCTGATATAGACGTTTACTGATATTGGCATTTTCTTAAAAACACTTCTATGATGGGAGTTCCTTGTATTTAAACTCATTAACATCTGGATTGTGGATATTCTACAGTACAACCTGATCATTAAATTGACCAGCCAATGTTAGCTGTCAGTATGTTTCTGTATGTTTGCCTCTGTACACCATCACAATGGATTTGAAACAAAGCAATCAAGATGTGATTGAAGAGTTGACTTTCAGCTTTAATTCAAGGGGTTCGACAAAAATATCACATTAACCGCTTTTATACAAAGTCCCCTAGTTTCAAAGGCTCAAAAGTAATTGGACAAACTAGGAGGAGGATTATTTTATTACTTGGTTGAAAATCCTTTACATTCAATGTCTGACGTCTGGAACCCATGGACATCACCAAATGCTAAGTTTCCTCCTTTGAGATCCTTTTCCAGGCTTGTACTGCAGCCGCCTTCAGGTGCTGCTTGTTTGTGGGTCTTTCTGCCCTCAGTTTGGTCTTCAGAATGTGAAAAAGCTGCTCAGTTGGGTTGAGGTCAGGTGACTGTCTCGGCCATTGAAGAATATTCAATTTTTTGGGTAATTATCCATCTGTACGGTGAAGCACCATCCTATCAGTTTTGCAGCATTTGGCTGAATCTGAGCAGATAGTTACTTTGATAATGATATGCCAACCTCCTCCAGAGTGTTCTTGACTTTGCTAGATGTCGTGAAGGGGTTTTTCTTCTCCGAGGAGAGAATTCTGCGATCATCCACCTTAGTTGTTACCCACGGTCTTCCAGGCCTTTTGGTGTTGCTGAGTTCGCCAGTGCATTCTTTCTTTTTAAGAATGTACCAAATTGTTGATTTGGCCACTCCTGATGTTTCTGCTGTCTGTCTGATAGGTTTGTTTTGTTTTTTCAGCCTCATGATGGCCTCCTTAGCTTGCATCGACACCTCTTTGGATCGCATATTGAGATTTCCCATGATGCATATTCAACACTTGGAATGAACTCCAGACCTTTTATCTGCTCAATTTGTGATGAAATAATGAAGGAACAGGCTGCACCTGACCATGAAACTGCTTGTCAGTCAATTGTCCAATCTGTTGAGCCTCTGAAAATGGAGGACTTTGTATAAAAATGGCTGTAATTCCTAAACTGTGAATGTGATGTTTTTGTCGAACCCCTTGAATTAAAGCTGAAAGTCTATTGCTTCGTTTCAAATCCATTGTGATGGTGTATAGAGGCAAAAGTATAAAACTTGTGTCCTTGTCTAAATACTTATGGACCTGACTATATAATGGTATCATATGTATGTAAATACGAAATTGGCTGCTCTTCTGAAATTGTCTTTTTGTTTTTTAATGTCAGAGAAAGTGTGTAAGAAACGACATTGTTTGTCTGTTCTAAAGGGAGCTGCAAACATTAGCATGTCCGGCAAACTAGATTAAAACTTACAGTAATACTAACCCAGCGTTGAGGTAATTCAAAAACAGTGTCTCCATTACATACCGGTAGTTTGTCCACAAAAGACCACTGGCAAGTTTTACAACTGTAAAATGTCCTGTCTTGTTCACGTTTCTCTAATAACCAAATTTAAAGAATCTACGGTCTAGACCTGTTTCATATGAAAAGTGCCGTGAGATAACGTTGTTATGATTTGGCACTATATAAATAAAACTGAATTGAACTGAAACACCATAAATTGGTGTTTGTTACATGCTTATGTTTAAGAAATTAATATCAGTCAATATATAGTTATCAGATTTTTAAAATGTCAAATATCTGTATGAGTCTCAAAAATCCATTATCAGTCCAGCTCTATGTCATAGTCTTCCTATTTCATCCTGTTATTTTAATATATCGACCTGACTGAAGAAATTTGGGTGTCACATCATGGTACGAATGGTGTTTCAGAGACTTTTATATCCTGTTAAATTAAAAATCAAAGATATTAAAATATGCCCAAAATCCTTCACGAACTCATTGAACCCTGATACATACAGTATGCTTATTTACTAAGTAATAATATTATATGAAGCTGTTTTGTTCAAATTTGGACTCACATTTGAGGGAAAACAAGAAGAGGATTTGTAGTGTGAATAATGTGGAAAGCGGGCCGGGCAACATAAACCTTGTCATATTGATCTGATTACAGTCCCCCTGACACAGATGGCCTTCATCTGGAAGCAGACGATAGAGTGTGTGCAATACAGATGTCACTTACCAATGAATTCACTCATTTCACACAAGCTTAAGGCAGAAAGTAGGTAGCACTTCATCAGGGCGGTAATGCAGTGTAGCGTCAAAGAAGCTTATCCTTTGAGAGTTTAACTTTTCAAGCAGAGAGAGTGTGATGCTTGTACTAAGGCATTTGCAGATATAATCCTCCCCCCCTGTTGAAACTGAAAGGATCCAATAATATTGTGTCCCATGTGCAGCGGAGGAAGTGTGTGTGTGGATAGTGGGGTTTTTGCTTTTCATCCTGGAAGAGGTAAAAGTCTAAGAAGAACCATCAACACGCCCTGCCCCTCATGCCAAGCACTTTTGGTAGCGCCAACAGGACCTGCTCTCGGGGAAAAGAGTATTAATTTTTTCCCCCAGTGCCAGAGCCTCTCTGAAACCTATACAGATGTACCCGGGCTGCGTTGCCGTGGCAACCTACTAATCCACTGAAGTGCCGTTGTCACTATACTGCATTCAGGCATGATTACGCCACACTGGGATTTGGACTGGAGGGGGCAACTTAAAGTAGTTAGCGTAAAACTGACATATGCATTGCTGGGTTATGTCAGCTCCAATGATCAGTTAACAGTAGTCCTATATATTTAATGTCATCTCTTCAGAAGAACATAAAGTCCAAGAAATATGCACTTCTCCCCTCTTTTCACAGCAGTAAAACAGTGTTTATGCATCACCATAAATTGCTACAGTTAAATGAACTCTGATTTATAACACATTCGTCATATCTGACGAAGTGCTCTAAAATAACTTCATGGCAAATTCATGAGTTCTGATTCAATCCATATGTCAGCTGCCATGGTGTCAATGTAAGTTGTTTCAGCTAGTGATACAGAAATAGGAGATCATGTCAATTTATTCATGTAGAATTTCAGAATAAAGGTTCGACAGCTCCTCGTGATTAGCCGTAAACATCTGTGTTGTGAGGCTGTTTTTCTTTCTTCTCTAAGCCAGAGTGAACAAATTAGCTGCTAAATGCATGGCTGAACGAAGGCTACATTAGTCCAAGCTGAGCTGGGATGTAACAGGTGTGGAATATTTTAAGTGTGTCATTTTATTGTCCACCTCATTTACCACATTTACCAAGCAGTTGTTTCAACATGTCAATTTGCGGTCGACAGAGCAATTATCTGTGTAATCATGTGAAAGAAACAGTCACAGAGAGTCTGATATAATTTTCTACATAATCAAACATTATTTGTGGGCGATATAAGAAAGCTAAAACACTGCGCATGACAATCAAATGTGGTGTGTGTCACCACCAATTTATTAAAGTCTAGTGCCCTGTTTGTTTGTTTGATGTGGACCCGAGCTCCATTTTCAGATATAGAACACAAGTATGTTCAGATTTGTGGTGCTAAATTTATAAAACTGTCACAGTATTTCATTTCAATTCAACAGCTAGATACGCACAGGTCCTGGTGGTGTATATAAGTCTACAGTAAACTCACAGCCTGGGATCAGAGTTCTCCTGTTTTCTCTACATTTCAAATCCTCTTATGAGCAGGAGCACAGCTGATGATCCTCAGGCACACCCACTCCTGGCCATCCAAAAGTCTAGGCTAAAGGCCAGATAGAGTAAGCACATAATAAGGGACATGCTGTGTAAGTGCTCCTTGAAGTTAAGTGCTATCAGACAACTTTCCACGGCCACTTTGAGGGAAACAAAAATCACCTGCAGGGCTTCCTCTGTGTCCTTGACCTTGACAGGTGTGGTTTGGGGCACCGGTGGACATTTGGCTGGCTTCTTTTTGGCCCGCTCGATCTGTGCATTGGTGAAGTAGTTTACAGCGGCAAACTCAATGAGGGCAGAGAAGACGAAGGCGAAGCAGACAGCGATGAACCAGTCCATCGCAGTGGCATAAGAGACCTTGGGAAGTGAGTGGCGAGCGCTGATACTGAGTGTTGTCATGGTCAGGACAGTGGTGATGCCTTCAAGGGTATCAAAAACAGAACAATATCAAACATATGAGCCTGCATGCACATGGTCACTGCATTTTAACTTAAGTCAAAAAATGTGAATACATCTAATTCGTAATAAAATTATTACAATTAAGACTAAATAATTATCTGCTTATGAAACTGCTGCTGTCCACACACATTAGCATGTATCAAGCACCATCTCATTGTAGATCAGAATGAAACACCTTGCAAGACACTTTCTTCATGTCATTGCCAAATAAACGGCGATAAAGATCATTTGCACAATAACGGTGTTCAATAACCCATGTACATTACGTTAGTCTCCAACAGAATATTTCATTAACTGAATGTAGGGGGATAATGAACCAAGTGCATTTGGCTCTCTGAAATGGGAGACATGCAAAAATGAACCACAGTATTTACACATATATTCATTCATCCATTTTGGACACTTTTTCATTATCACCTTATAGAGTTGACATGGCTAACGCATTAGCAAACAATTGCTTATTTACACAGTGTGCGAAATACAGGGGGTCTCAGGGGTCTAAAATGTAAGCTAATTATTTACAATTTCTCTGTATTGTAAAATGTAAAATATTTAAGGATAAGAAGCAGCACAGAAAATGTGACTGACAGGCAGCTGATGTGGCCAGCAGCTGCCTGGTTGTTAATTCTGCAAACTATACCGTATATACCATAACTTTGACTCCGTGGTTCAGCTCCTCCTCTCCATATTTGAAAAGAAAATCAAACTTATGTCTTAGTCCTTAGTTTTGAAACAGTCGTTAAAGTTATAAAACATGGGGTTTTGGAGATTTGCTGCTATTCCACAGAATGACGTCGCCGTATAAACTGTGAATCTGTCAGAACAGCTCACCGGTGTAAGAAAAGCACACAAGATCAGTTATCAGTTGAATCCTGGTGAATTAATGAAGGTATCTAGGTATCTCTCCTTTCGTGGAGATTCGTGACTCTACTGTAGCTACCACCTCTCTTTTTATTTGCCTTTTTCACTGGGATTCAGTCAAATGTACTTCATGGAGAGAGAAAAAAGCTGCTCCGCCTGTTGAGGTTTAACTCGACCAGTGGGATTATTTCTGCCTGCAGACAAGCTCTATCTCCAAATAATGTTTGTATAACTACAAGTCTGATCAAAAGATAATATGCCACCAAGAGCTTACAGCTGCCTAAAGTAGGTCTATATCTCCTCCTGCTCACCAGCAGCAACTGCAGACTCTCTAAATGTGGAAACTATGTAAGTATATAGAGTTTATACATCACAGAGCTAAAGGACACAACTGATCTGAGACTCATGCGCAGACTCCATCTCTGGACTGAATGTCCAATGTTCCTACCTCACTCTTTACAGTAGAGATAACGTAAAAATAAAACAAGACACCAACCTGGCCAGGGCGCCAGGTCACGTGTGGCTCCTACAATAACAGAAGGTTAAAGTAAAAGCCTGCAGCTCGTCCTTGGTATTATTAACCAATAGCAATAATGTGATTTGGAGAAAATCCCTTTTACGTTGGAGACCTGGAACAATCTGTGCTGCAGAGTCCTTGCCCAACGTAAATTCAATCCCTGCGCCCGGAACGTGACCGCCATATAATTACCTGTCAATCAAAAGCAGCTGGATGACATTGATAGGTGAACTCTGGCTCGAGGCCACAAACTGAGGATATGTAAAGCTGTTGTCAACATAAGCAAAAGCTGAGATTGTTGAAAGATATACTGGAACTCTGCATATGTAAAAGCTTCCATATCTTGTTTTCTTCTAACTATCTAAACAATAATCCACTTACTGTGGAGCTATTGGTGTAAGCAGTACAGCACTGTACAGTACAATGAAATTAGCAATGATATGGAACTCTGATTTGAAAACTTTGACTGTATTTAAGCCAGGTTTAGATTTTTGCATTTTTGTGCATTTTTTCAAAGTAAATTATTTTACTTTTATTCAGGCAGCTTTTTGACTGTAGTGCTACAGTTGAGCTACTCATCACTCAGTTAGATCTTTACACCAACTGTTTCATTGTCACCTCTGCACAATAACAGCATTCCAGCCTGCAGGTGATATTTTGGTTCTTCAGCTACCCCTATAAATAGAAAAGCAGATGCCGACTACCAGTTACAGTTTAAACAATACACACAACTCTAAGTTTTTCCAAAGTCTCTAAAATAAATAGTTCAATGTTTGGGGAAATTCACACATTCAGTTTCTTTCCAAGAGTTAGATGAGAAGATTGATATGAATCTCATGTCTGCACGTCAATTACGGTGCTACAGCCAGGGGGCACTTAGCTTAGCTTAGCATAAAGCCTAGAAGCAGTCTGAAACATCTAGCCTAGCTCAACCCAAAAATACCTCTAAACACCACTTTATCCAGCCACCCAGTACATCTGTGGGAAGTGTCTCTGGATACTACGTTTTAGGCAACCTCACTGTGACGACACACTTCGGGGAAGCACATAACCACAAATTGTTGATTAAGTAACCTCATACATTGTGTTACGCTTCAGAAGAGAGCCATGGTACTTGTTTCACCTTGCTTCCAGTCTTTATGCAAAGCTAAACTAATCGCCTCCACTACCCGTTTATGGTGGTAGACGAGTGGTATCGCTCGTCTTATCTAAATTTCACGAGGAAAATGAATACTGGTTATTTTGTAAGATGTTCCTATGAAGCTCATGCATCTCTACTGTAGACTGTATATAAAGATGGACAACATGACAGCTCCCCAAAAGTGAAGCCAAAACATCTCGATCGCACCCTGATGGCTGGCTGCAGTATATGTCATAAACTCCCCCCCATCCATGCTAGAAGGTGGGATAACATAAAAAATAAAAAGTGGCCACACTCTCATTCCAGATAAACATTGCAGTGAACAACAGTCACGCTACGCAAATAAACCAATCACTTTGTGCGTTTTACTTTGACCCATCTATCGGAAGCCAAGATGCTCCAACTCTAATCCTCCCTCCACTCCTGTTTGTCTTCCACGCTCATAGCAGGACACTGGTTGAGTCACTGAGGCAGGAAGTCAAAACAGAGTGTGGTTGCATGGAGGAAGAGCAGACATCCAAACGCCCGCCACCCTCCTCTCATCCCACCCCAACCTCATCCACCGCACACACACACACATTTAAACACAGCGGATAACAGCAGAAATCCGCTGCCTCAGAAGCTCGACTGATGCAACAATAGCGGTGCTGCTGTGATGCCTCTGTCGTTCTGGACAGTTTGAGGCGGGGAAGGGACGTGCAGCTGGACTGTCAGATACAATGGTCACTGCAGGAGAGCAGCATTCATCCCCCAGCGCTTCATTAAACTGCACAACACAGAGAGACATTTCTACTGAGGGTCACACAGTGTTTTTCGGTTCAGCAAAAACTCAAAACTGTACAGGCAACAGGAGAAACTCATACTGTGTCAAATGCACACTGAATGGATACAGGTGACAGTGCAGTGTGTGTGTGTGTGTGTGTGTTTGTGTGTGTGTGTGTGTGTCACCAGCAGCAAAACTATTAGGGGGGTTGCTTGTTTGATCACCAACAGTGATTCAGTTTGCTGTCACAGTTTGTCTGAATGCCACTGCCAGCCAATAGCAGGCCTGTTATTATAATGAAGGGCGAAGTGCTCCAATCTCACACACCAGAGTCTGTTTGCAGGTGTTGGGTAGTACTACTACATATGTTTAAACAATATAGCCTTTTGTGGCTCCAGAGGGAGCTGATTTGTGGGACTACAAGAGGGACTACAAGTTTGGAAGTGAAAAAAATCTGGGGATCAGGAGTTAGAAAGAAGTGATCTTACCAGACCTCTGTAGCCCGCTCCTCATCTCTGCTTGAGGCTAGCGGTTGGAGGATGTATTAGCCACTACTAGCATAACACACCTGAATATCTGACAGAGCTGTCTGCAGCTTACATTGTGGGTAAATGTAGGTGCCAGATTTTGACAGGGAAGAATGTGTGAAATAATAAAGACTAAATCTCCGGTTCTGCTGCATTGACACACAAACATTGTCCTTATTAATTGCTTGTTGTAACGGACCTATAAAGCATTAGTTAATGTTTTACAGAATTAACCATTAATTAAGCAATTAGTTATAATCATTGAATACCTGTAAAAAGGGTGCCATATTGGAGAGTGGTGCAGAAATCAATTTAACAAGTCAAAAACCAACAATATTTAATAAAATATGCTTATTTTTCACTAACTGAACATTTTCATTTTGTAACTGCACACACGTCTGGCATCATGAACAGTCGACATGTTACAAAGCTGTTCGAAGAACCATTAATCACTACCGACACTTGTGTTTTTCTCTCCCTCCCATTAGTCATGGTGATAAGTTAAAATTACCTCTTGAAAATGATGCTCCAAAACATAATCGATCACAGCTACTTTCAAAATGGAGGACGAGTGTCTGTGCCATTATCATTGAGTGACCTTCCATCAACATAAGTGGAGGATCGTTGTCGACAAACTATCGGAGTGAAGCGTCCCTTAATACTAAAACAACGCCACCTCGCAACACTGGTCTAGTTTCAGCAGTTCTGTCTGTCATCCTGACTCTCTTTCAACACACACTAATCAGTCTATTCTAGGACAGGGACCCAAACGTTGTGTCAGGGGAGCCAGGCAGAGCGCAACTGGGTCACAGGCCAAAAGCTGAAAGCAACTGATAATGGAGAAATTATGGATAATGCAACAACCTTTAAAAATGTAATAACATCATTAGTATTGAGTAAACACTGCAACAATTATATAGAATAAAGTCAAGTTACTATTGTTGTTATTATCATCAATTGGAAATTGGAAATCCCTGGCTTGAAGCAAAATTGACTAAGCAATGTAATGACAATGCAGTGGGATACGATGGGGAGCTGTAAAAATGCAATGTAAATGAGCTGCCTACATCTATCATTTGTTAATGTCCATCTTATTTGCCTCTGCTTCCGAGTTGTTGTTTTTTGACAAACAAATACAAAAATCCTTTTGTTGGTCCAGTAAGGCCATATGTTTGAGGACTCGTTCATTAGTTTGAGGCAAAATGTAGAAAATAATTCTTTTGACTATTATAAACATCTCATCTTGGGTAAGACGACCCCTAGTATTTTGGAGCAAAATCTTCCATCTTCTTTATATTTTTCTAGGGTCTCAGATTTTTTTTCAATGAGTAAAAATGTATATTTTTTTAAAAGACACAGCATTTATACCTTGATCAACTCTGATAAAGCTGCTAACTTTTTGCCTTACAGCAAGAGCTAATTGCTAACCAGTGTTGAGGTAACATTACTTGCTTGAAAACTGTCATCATTTACTCATTATTCTCACATAATGTTACTCATTACACTACACATTTAACAAGTAATATAATACTTGTTACTTTACTTTTGTAACAGCTCCATCAAACGTGCCTTCAAACAACTCCAAATCCTCCACGCAACAACAAGCTTCTGTGAGTGCACAGCTGCATGTGCCGTTCAGACAAACTCCAGCGCTACCAAACGAGGGGAAAAGCCACTCCCAGCTATTTTCATGTTGTCTTGCTGCTAACTAAACTTAGTATTCAGATTAAAAAAAGATTAGTGAAGAGTAAACCATAATCCTGTCATAGACCTCTGTTTGAAATGTAGAAATGGCGATGGAACTGAACTGTTGATCATCTTTTTGTTTCGTTTGAGACCTAAACTCATTAAATTAGCAAAGGCCTTTTTCAGTTAATTTAGACCTTAAAAAATATTTGATTTTACTCAGTGGGGGGGTCGCATTGCGGTAAGGATGCCTTATATGGCCTTATATAGTGAGGTGCAGGTGCGCTTTAAAAAATGTCCTTAATTAGAAGGTATTCATGCTTCTAACGACTACTTTTAATTCTCTCGCAGGGCATCTTACCCCATCAAGGTTTTATTACAGTTTCAACCCATTTTCAGTTATATTTGTATTACAGCTTGAGCAGATTTGGTGTCATTCACTGTTTCACATTGACAAGACATTTTTTGTAGAGCCAAATGTCTGGTCTTTGCTTGAGGCATCTTAACTTAGAAAATACATCAAAATGATTTTTCCTAATGCCATCAGCTATTCATCCTTGCATTTTCAAACCAGTTTTAAAACTAATAGCAGTGAATTTGCATTTCACTTAGCAATCTTAAGATTAAAAAAAAAAAACAACAACCAGCAGCTCTTTATATTGCCCATAATCACCTCACCCAGCTCTGATTGCTCTGTTGGCATGAAGGCATCAAATAAATAAACAGAGAGCGGAAAGGCTGTGCAGGATGACGGATGTGTGAGGTCTACATACCGAAGACTGTGCGTGCCGGCACCGATTCTTTATTTATCCAGAAAGACACTTGGGAGAGGATTACTGTCATTATGCAGGGGATATACGTCTGAATCATGAAGTAGCCCATTTTGCGTTTCAAGTGGAAGTAGACCGTCATCACCACATATTCACCTGGAGGATCAGCAGACATGAATTTGTTTGGTTAACAAAGAATCTAAAGCTGCAGGCTGACAGATTATAGTGAATGCAGCTTTAGACAGATGTCACATTTGATTCTATTTGATCTATTTTACGTACTCCTCTATATTTTAACAACCATGTCCATTTTCACCCAAACGGACACATGTCACCTGTTGCAATTTTCTGCTGCTAAAATCTTTTTTTGGTCCTTCATTATTTATGAGAATTGAGAGGCCATCTGAAATGCCTCAACTCTTGATGTTTACAGTGTTTGATTTCAAGAGTCAAAGCTCCGAATCCTTCTAATATCTTCCACAGACACTGCATTTGTGCAGTGTCTGTCCAGCCATTCATATGGAAAATATAGGATAGACCTGGCAAATCTACCAGGTTTGACATCGTACAATACACACAGACAACTGAGCATCTTCTCTTTCAATTAAGCAGATTTTACTTTTTTTTTTACAATTTGTACAAATAAGCCATTTTGCATGAAAGCATCCAGTATAATTCAGGTGAGAGGACGAGCAAGTCTCACCTGTGATGGACTTAATGGTTTCACTGGAGACCGTCTGGCCGATGAGATCATACTGAACGAGGCTGGAGGACTCAGGAGGGACCTCCACTGAATGCTCAGGCCCTTTGGTCCAAGTATAGATCATCTCTGTTTTAGGATAGGCATCTGTGGGCAGACAGCAAAGCCACCCCGATGTGAGTCACTTGTAGGTTGTGACCAGTGCAGAATAGAAAGTAAGACGTGCAGTAAAAAGGAAACATTCTCTGCATGCATAATGTGTTTGTGTGTACTGTAAACTGTTTTTATATGCATTTATATGCATACATGTACATCAGTTTTATATAAACAATTGAATTTTTGGGAACAAGTTGTAAAGTTGACATTTTATAAACTTATAAGGCTGTTATGGCAAATGCAATGTGTCAGCAAACTGTCTATTTACTGTATACATCAAGCAGACACGGAGCATTAACATTAATTTGGAATCGTGATTCTGGCAATTTGATGAATGTAAGTCTCATATTCACTCGTTTTTAGTTCAGGCATGGTTTCCACAAACCCCTGAGGGAAATGTCTGGCTCTTTAGCCATTATTTGCTCCACTATGTTCACCAGTCAGTGGCTAACTTTTTCTTTCTGCTGTTTGGTGCTGAACCGGCAATACATATACAAACTGCTCCCATCATGTAGACGCTAGTTCCAATTAAATACAGAAAAAGATACCTGAATAGGCATAAATCGTCTTTCACCCCTCTGTCAGTGAATCTCCTAAACTCAAGATATAAGGAGGGTGTGAAATGAGGGGCTGACAAAATAAAGTAATCTCGTGATTAAAGTTGCAGCCTTTAAAACCAAAACAATGAGCTGAAAGATGCTAAAATGCTCTGTAGAGCTGACGGGAGTTGTCGGGTGAGCATTACCTGTGGGCTCGTCACTACGAGTGACACTTTTTATATTACACAATCATTTTTTAAATTGTTAATATATGAATTCATATTTTAGTGTAATGAAGTCACGTCATATTGCTAATAAAAAAATGCATGACAACACTCTTTCACATCCACCGCATTTTCTAGATCCACTGAATCCAATGCAATGTGCTTGGAGTCAAAGTTCACGAAAGTCCTGTCGGCCATATTTCACTCACTAGTGCATCATGCTGACGTCACGTCTCCAACAAAAGTTGAAAAGTTCAAATAAATTCACCACTGCGTGTGACTTAGGGATACTTTAAATCATAAGAAGTCCATTTGTTTCCTCATATTGCTTCCTCAGAGTGTTTTTGCTGTATGTATCCTGGTGAGGTTGGCCAGTCTGTGGACGACGCACAACAAAATACCAGTTGTCTGTGCCTGCCACTCCCTATGGGACTCCACATCGGCAGGGTACCAACTGTGCTGCCAAAATGAAATGACTCTGGTGTGTCATGGAGTGGAACGCAATGCCTGTGCACACAAGTCCAGATGGAGAAACAGAAAAGGAGATGGAGAGAGAGGAAGAGAGATGGAGAAAAAATGAAGGCAGGGCAGACAGAGAGAAAATTAGCATACACACACACACACACACACACCAGCTATGGAAAATAGCTGCATAGGTCTGTGTTATCCTGAGGCAGAGAAAGGGATTCTGACCTTTCCTTCGCTTCGGGCCACATCAGATCCACGGTCGCTTCCCCCTGACTGGAGGCTAGCAGCAGCAGGGCAGGATGGTGAAAGGAGGAGGATGAGGAGGGGGAGACGGATGACAATAACTGAGAAATGTGAATTTGTCCTCTGCAATGTCACCACACTGGGTAATTGACGGCGGAGTGTAAAGGCAAACTCGTTGTCTTTTCCTTTCCTTTCTCTTGCAGATGTAATCTTCAAATTGCTGCTCTTCTCCGATAAGAGCTCTATTCGAGAAACTCCTGCATTTGAGATAAGTCATTTCTGCTGACCAGTAGGCCAATATAAACACTGGTGCTGAGCTAGGGCTTCATTGTTCACGATGAAGAATTAAATACTTTACATTATTTAGTATTAGCATTCTGTCGCTTTGTTTCACAAAGTGCTCGGCTCCTCAGCAGTCCTTTTCAGCACAGAATCCATTTCAGCACCAAGAAGAGAGCAGTCTCTCGGCAAATAAGCCAGTAAGTCATACTGTTCCTTTAAGAATCCTGAAGGTGCTCCATTTGGAAAAAAGGTGGGAAAAAACAGCTTTTGAGAACAAAGTAAAGAATGCTGGTGAGCTAACACCAAGTCAAAACTCTGCTGAAACATCCTGCTGTGTATGTCTGTTTGTTGATGCAAAATAATCCAGTGGGTCTCCTGTGAAGCGACACGGGGGGGCACAGAATGAAAGGTGCAGTGTAGAGGCTGGTAAACACTGCCAGTCAGCTCAGCAGTGGGTTTATTTGTTTACAGCTACTGTAATAATGACTCAAAAGGTTGAACGCAGTAATGGTCCATTGATGAAAAATATTACTTTCAGCACCAACACGATTAGCTATCGTTTCACACCCTGTAAACAGCATCTTCTGCATGGCTGTCCTATATGAGAATGAAAACACACATGGCAGCTACCTATAAGGAATTCTGTAGAGGGGTCAGAGGTCAGGCTTCAACAACATGTCCTGTTCTTGGACCTATTCTACCTATTCTAAACACTGCAAGAGAATTTGGGGCAAGATATTGTAGCTGTATTGCTGGCCACCAGTTAGTTGCAAGTGCGCAGCTGGTTTATTTTGTCCTGTCAGAGCAAATCAGCAAACATCTGGTTGTGTGTTACCTTCTTCACCTGCCATGCACAGAGCCAGTGCACAATTAAAGGAGCCTGACTACATTTGTGTCACTTACACTAGATTAGATTTCACATTTTTTAATCACCACAACTCTTTCTATCTCTGTTCTATGTATCTGTCTCATTCTCACACGCAAACACCCACACACACACACACATGCACGCACACGCACACACACACACACACACACACACACAGGACTTACAGCTTCCAAACTTGAGAGGGCATGCATGTCCATCCATGGGGAAGTCCATGAGCTTCATGGGACACTCAGCACTGATAGTCAACCTGTTGCAGTACAGAGAAGAGTTGCTCAATAAAGGACCAAATATACACACACAGTCACGCATCAAGAATATGTTCAAGAATTAGCGACGACAGCACCAATGTTTTGGTAAACATTGTAAGTTACCATCCCCTTAGCGCTGTGTGGGAAGGTGGGCTTCACTTCATACCACTTCTGATGGAGAAAAGGCTAGCCTGTGATAGCTGCTAACATTTCATGGTGTGCTAAATGTTTGTACGCAATTCAGAAAGGTTGGTTCATCTTCTGTTGATATAGATTTTTCACTAAAGAGGCAAAGGCAGAGGCAGTTATTTGAGTGCTATATTGAATTTGAGATTTAAAAGTTTGCCTCCACACAACTCTGCAGTGTTTGCACTGTGAGCCGCGGGGTTTGATTTCACAGCAAATCTGCTTGATTGAATTAAATCAAATAAAGCCTGTCTTCTCTCTTAACTTTTTGTAATTAGCACAAACACCAAAATATAGAATAGGAATTATGTGAAGAGTCCATTCCCCGTATGTAGTTTGTGAAGGAAACATTTGATCCAACAAGGTTTAAGGTTAAAGTTTTGGCTTTGAATATTATCCATCAGGTGTTTAATGTTAATAGATCGCACACAGTGATGGAGTGTGCTACAGTACCTCATGGTGTACAGAATAGTGCCATTCTTCATGATGCGGAAAAGCTTGTTGGGGGCCGTCATGTTGTGAGCAACTGACTTCTTGCCATTCCTAAAAAAGGTGTCCGGTGTCCACACTTTAGTCACCATCAGGTTGTTCAGCCTCAAAATCTCTATCGGCCCCTCGTACATCAACCTCCGGTCCACCCACGTCTGTCGAAAGAACACGTCCATTGTGTACTCCTGAGACAGGAAAAACGTGACAAATGCAAGAAAAACATATAAGGTTGGTGGGTGGGATGATATTGCTTCATGATTATCTGCATTCATCTGGAAGTAATACATCTTGTTTTTCACCCAGATATAAGCAGCCAGGGATATTCCCCTTGCTAGAGAATGGAAGTCTTCAAATCTTTGTCTCTAACTTCTGCTGTGACCAGATTTGGAACAAAGTTGTAACAGTATAGATACAGCTAACCACTGCATGTTAAATGTGTTTACATACCATTTCAACATCTGAGACAGGCCCAAAACTTGTCACATAAATGTCGGTCTTGACCTCAGTCACAGGACCTATTGAGTCAATGAAACAGACAACAAGTGTCACATTTAATGACTGTTTCCTGTTTTAAATCCTTCCATGTCACAGTCCAGCCTTAGAGAAAACACTCTTTATAGGCCTAAAACCCAAAAGGCATGCAATAGCTTATCTCATCCAGAGCTGCGGTGCCTTTGCATAATGCAAGTGGAAAAAAATGCTTATAAAGGTGCAAGAAAAAAATAACAATACAAAACATAATCCAGTTGGGTGGTAAAGACGCTGTTTATGAGTGCAGGGATAAGCAATAAGCTACAGTGTGTCTGCACATTTAACCAACACAGCAAACCAAAGAGATGTCTCTTTCCGAATAACGCTGGTTCATAACAAGTCGTGGTTTCAGACATGATGTACGGAAAACCCAAATCCGTACTTTTAGCGCTTGAACTGCAGCGCACTAAGCGTCTGTCCCGCGACATGCGGCCGATTATATAACCGGCATTCGCTTAGAGGGCCCCCCCCCCTTCAGACTGCAGACCTGCTACCAGGATTACAGGGTGAAGCCCGCAACACGATTCAACCCGCGTGTGCGCTCTGTGAACACACCTGACCATGAAGCAACGTGTTCCACACAACGCAGGTCTCTTGTTGCAGTA
Organism: Gadopsis marmoratus; assembly: GCA_036023855.1. Lineage (NCBI taxonomy): Eukaryota > Metazoa > Chordata > Actinopteri > Centrarchiformes > Percichthyidae > Gadopsis > Gadopsis marmoratus. The sequence continues at coordinate 65,720 of JAVQJF010070090.1, forward strand.
ATGTTCCCATAATCACTTGGTGCGCGGCATCCCATTGCATTTCCTGTTGCTTCTCCTAAGGGTTTCTTCCTTTCTTCTTCTGTTAAAGTTATTTTATTTTTGGTTTTTAGGTGGAGGTGGAGGTGGGGGAGGTTGAGGGCCTAGTGATCGCAACGCACTTTGAGGCATATTTGTGATTTTAGGCTGCACAAATGAAACCGACTTGACTTGACTCATAGCGTGTATTTGGTGCTTAATAGTGAGTTTGCAGCGACCTTGTTGCACTTTGTGGCGTGTTTAACCTGCTATGGCACAGAAAGAAAAGTCAAATAAAAGGTAGAATTGCCTCTTGCGTCTTTTAATTGGAAGATGTAAAACGGTTTCAGGGCTGTGATGTGATTACTGCTGGTAGTTCTGCTACCAGCTTGATAGTGCGGGAACAGACGCATCCTTTTTTCCTACATACCCCCGAATCCAGGTCGCAGTCTGTTGTCATAGCCGTCCAGAAGTCGGTCTAAAATGCGAGTAAAATTCTCCGGATAGATCCTTTCATCCTTCCTTGTCTGCCCGGAGATTTTCTTTACACTAAAAAGAACAACAAAAGAAAAGAGAAACCCCATTAGTGTCGTGTGTCTGAGGCGAGCCGGCGGGGGGTTTCAGCACCACGGACAGAGACACCGTGGGACTCACCAAGTCGCCAAACAGCAAAAGTAGAAGAGGGTCCGAATAAAAGCGGGGCACATCGCTGTCACCGTCTCCTTCGTCTTGGCAGAAACCATCTCTGCATGCCATGCTTCAAGCCTCTTCACATGTCACCACGCCAGATGTCTGTGTCCCGGGGAAAGCGGAGGAGGGAGACGCGGCGACACAGAGGGCAGAGCGGCGCAGAGAGGCAGCAAGTTGAGCCCCTCTCTCTTGCTCCTGCAGTCTCTCCGCGAGACGCGCACTCACACACACACACACACACACACACACACACACGCACACGCACACACACACACAGACACACACACCTTCACCCCCAACCCCGGTCACCTCTCGTCCTGATGCGAGCTGCTGCTGCTGCTGCTTCTGCTGCTGGCATCCACAGAAAGAAACAATCCTCCCTCTCTCTCCTTCCCTCTGTCTCTCTGTCATTCTCTCTGTTTGCTTCTCTGTCTCACCCTCTTTCTCTCCCTCCCTCTCCTGCTCTTTCCCTCTCTCTTCTCTGTCTCTGTTTGCTTTCTCCTTCTCCCCTCTCTCACACACACCTGCTTTGGTCAGGACACAGATCAGACGTGCACTGCTTGGAAATGACTTCAACAGAGTCACATCTCTGACTTCCCCCTCTGTCGAAACTGGGGAAAGGGAGGACTCAGAAGTGTGTTGCAGGATGTGGAGGCCTGTTCGGTGTTCCCCGACAGCATGACCTCACCCTGCTTTTCCGAAAACCGTACATAAAAGAGCACTGTTTTGCCTTGCTTTAAAGACATATTTTCCTGGGTGTGCTCCCTGCATGCCCTTTGACCCCAGAGTCAGTCGGTGTCCATCACTCCCGCCGCTTTGTGATAATGCTGTGCGCAGCCTATAGTCTACATGTTGAACTAGATAAAGGAATGCATTGGTGAGTGCCTGTATTAAGATTCAAATGGGTCAGTCTTGTCGCAATACGCAATCACACACACACACACACACACACACACACACACACACACACACACAAAGGCACACAGGTACTGTAGAGGAACTGGGACAAGCCACATGCTGCTTCACAGATTTCTCTGCACCTGGGACAAGTATAAGACCTTCACTCTGTGTGCGAGTGTGTGTGTGTGTGTAAAGTAAGAGTGTGTGTGTGTGTGTGTGTGTGTGTGTGTGTCTCTGAAGGT